>CAJQZM010042513.1:0-18429 GCA_907164665.1 Colias nastes | reverse complement strand
AGCAGCACGATCGCCGGATGGAGACCATGTAGACCGTTCAGGGAAGTTCCGATCATCGATGATAAACCAGTGGCCTTGCTACCTTCGGCTAGGGCGAAGCCGCCACCTGGAAAATTAATAATATAGTTTGGTATTCCTTCTTACTTCTTTCTAGTTAAAAAAGAGCGTGTGGTGTCAGAAGTGAAACTTCTTTGGCAAGATTCAAAGATACCAAAATGGTCGCCTTACTGCATGACGTAACGGTATTGTCATGACGCGATCTTGAAATTATACTCTCAACGCGCCTGAATAAGTTTCACTTCAAAAACACGCTTGCTCTCATGAAATTATTGTATTAGCACTGATCCTGGATAAGTGTACAAAGTTTGAACTAACTCTATCCATTTATAGTGGATCAAAATCTATCTATACTAATAATATTACATATAAAGAGGAAAGGTTTGTATGTATGTATGGTTTTCACGCATAAACTACCGATTTTGGCAAAGACAATCTTTAGACCCTGAGAAAGAACATAGGCTACCTTTTATTGCGAAATATGTACCACGGGCGAAGCCAGGGCGGACCGCTAGTCGATTATAAAGGAGTTAGGTACATACAAACATACAGGTGAAACAAAAAGTGCGTTAAAAAAGATCACATTCTCAATTAATTAACATTATTTTTCAAGTAACTTACCCAGTAAGAAAAGCAATCCCCACGGGATTTTTTCCTTCAAAATGTTCCACGTGACAATACTGGGCGACGGTTTGGATTGCACCAATTCTTCATCTGAAATAAATAAATGTTATAAATACTATACAGGTATAACTTATTTTCACATCGCATCTCATCGCATGACGTCACATCACTACATAGTATAAAACAAAGTCGCTTTTTCTGTCCCTATATCCCTTTGTATGCTTAAATCATTAAAACTACGCAAAGGATTTAGATCCGGTTTTTTTTAATAGATAGAGTGATTCAAGAGGAAAGTTTTAGTATATAATTTATTAGGTTTTAGACAAAGTGGGCGAAGCCGCGGGCGGTAAGCTAGTTATAATATATGACATGAAAATCATTTGAATTTGAATTTGAAATTACAACCATACATAACAAAAAAAATTCTCCCATGTTATCCCATCGCATGGCATCACACAACACTTGTTACACGACAAATATGACATCACACATGACATAAAACATCACATCACATGTGACTTCGCACACCACATGACATAGCAACACATCACACATCACACCACACATCACATCACACATCACATTACATCACATATCAAAATTATTCTTACTACCCTCAATTCTAACAAAACTCAATAAGTTCATACATATATATTTATACTTACAGGAAGAAGACGACGAGAAGAATTTAATGAAGTCCATAGACATCGGTAGCACGAACATCAGTATCACAATGAGAATCGATACCACGCCGTCTTTCACTTTCCTGAAAATTTTGTTTTGCTATTGAAAATCTATATTTTTCACTTGTACTTTTGAAGTGAAACTTCTTTATCGGGGTTGGAAAAAAATTTAGTGTAACATTTTTTCGTTACGCGTGACATTTTTCCGTTACGCGCCATCTTTTTCTTATCCCTACCACGCGTGATTCGACGTATTTCTGTAAAGTTGCATATATGTAGTAAATTATTTTTTTGAAAAATAAGGTCATATGAAGTTTCACTTCTTACGTGTGTACACTAGTACACGCACACATTTTTTTTATTTAATGTGTGAAAGAGAAATAGACAAAAGAAAGTGACAACGATGCAGATGGTCGCTGAGATGACATAACTTTTATAAGATCAAAAACTAGAGCCAGCAAATATTATAGATAATATCAGAACATAGAATTTAAAAAAAGAGCGTTTGTGCCGAGCACACTTGTAAGAAGTGAAACTTCTTTGGCAAGATTCAAAGATACCAAAATCGTCGCCTTACTCCATGACGTGACGGTATTGCTATGACCCGACCTTGAAATTTTACCCTGAATGTGCATAAAGAAGTTTCGCAAACAAAAATATTAGAACCTTATTTAAATATGAAACAACTTCATATTATTTATATCTACATTTCTCGTGTAAGTAAGTAAGCTATTGCTTTTTTTAATTATATAATCTATACTAATATTTTAAAGAGGAAAGGTTTGTAATTGACAACATTTCATTTTTTATAAGGCCATGAAAGAAAAAAACCGTTTCTTTATTTTGCTCTTGCGATTACAGAAAAAAATTTATTTCATTTTTTAATCGCATATTTTAAGAGAAATTAAATAAAAACGATAAATGTGATGATGACGTCATACATACGGAGGAATAAAAATGCGCCTTAGCCTAATTTAAAAAAAGTTAAAAAAAAACTATCACTGACATTTACAGGGTATGGCATGTGTCAAATTTCATATTAATGTCATTTTTGTGAATTATTCATGTAAACAAACTTTTAAATCGTGTTATTGTGTTTTGGTTTTCTAATTTAATCTCATAAGCGTGATGTTTGTTTGATTGGAGTTGGACCAATTCATTTATATTATACAAATAGTGCCTATAGTGTTCATAATTTTCTTGAAATAAAAGACTTTGTTTACTTACTAAAAGTTGTATTTATTTTACACTTTCCAACGTTTTTGGGATAGTATATTTGTTTCCCAGAAATTTTCAGCACCCCTTAACAAATCCTGCATAAAGTCATCATCATCAGTACTTGTGAATAAGTTTCTTTTGTTTAAAATTTGGATCAGCAAATAACAAATAACAATATTTACAAAGCTTGACGAATCAAAGTGACAAATGTGCCAAAATGTCAACTGTCAAGATTTTTTTTTTAATTTAAACTAGGTATGTGGCAAAGGAAAAAATGTATTCCTCCGTATGTATGACGTCATTTGGCGCTTACGACATTTTAGAATGAGATGATTTTAAAACTCAAAAAGATGAATGAAAACTTCCATATTTAGAAAAAGCAAAAAATACGTGTATCATAATTTTTGATCTAGTTTTCATTAAAATAAAAAAATAAGTACCTTAAAATTTTGAAATGTTGTCAATTATGTATGTATGTATGTATGGTTTTCACGCATAAACTACTGGACCGATTACAATGAAATTTAGCACACATATAGAGGGTACCTTGGATTAACACATAGGATAGGTTTTATCCCGGAAATCCCACGGGAACGGGAACTATGCGGGTTTCTCTTTGAAAACGCGGGCGAAGCAGCGGGAGGAAAGCTAGTGTACTATATTTCCGCCCGCGGCTTTGCTAACTTACATGGTGGTGATGACATCAGCCCATCCAGGCATGAAGCCGGGCTTCCTGAAGATGTACAGGAACACTGCAAGGATGAACAGCATACCTGACGACTGGAATAAATATTGTAATTATTATTATAAACAGATCTTTCACAATAACAAGTCTTAACTAAAAGTTATAACTTGCTATAGAAATAAAGAACTAAGAACTTAGTTATTTGGTAAAAAACCTTGATCATCACCGTTTACAGAAATTCATTAAATTCCTATATTAAATTAACTTTCACGCTTCAAGCTTTCTTTTTTTGTTACACACTTTTATTAGGCTTTATCAGTGTGTTTGTATTTAACCGACTGTTTTATATTATGATTTTACCCACTTTAAGGGCTGATTTTTCAATCCTTGGTTAAAACTTATTCATCGAATAACATATTAAACTACCATTTCAAAAATATATTCTAATTGTCCGTATATCCATTTACAGGTGACATTTTAAAATGTTCGTGTAATACTTTATTGGACGGATAAATTTTAACCAAGGATTGAATAATCGGCCCTAAAAGGACAGATTTATAGATTGTACACTTCAAAATTGTCGACAATACAATATGACTTTTCATGAGTTTAAGTGTGTTGTTTGGAAACAATATTAATTATTAACTTACTTGTACATCAAAATTAAAGTTTTTAACTTATTAACACGTTCACTGCGGCACCTAAAATGCCAAACTTACCGTTGTTGCGGCATGTCTTCCATACTTCACATCGGCAAGTTCACCACTGTGCGTCATGAGCCATTTTTATCACATCGCACCTTCTGACTTTGAAGGTTAATAATTTCATGAAATTTCAAGATATTTCAAAAAATTTTTTTCAGATAATAGTATATATAGTCTAGTATATACCGCATAAATAGCTTTTAGTTTGACCTAATAGTTTAAAAGATATGAGGGAAAATGTAAACCCCTGATTTTGTGAAAAATTATTTGCCATCCCGCACTGCGTTGATACGGCATGTTTACAGTAATAGCGATGGGAAACACTGTAAAACAAAACATCGATATCGATATAAATCAATTTTGTATATTTCAGTCTGTTTGTTAACAGATAACGAGATCGTCGATACAAAAAAAAAACACTTATAAAACAAGGTACTTGATAGAGTACTATCAGGAAATTTTTCAGTAACTTTTGTTTTAATTTGTTAAGTAACTTTTGTTTTAATGTTTTATATTATTTTCACAACTGTCATCACATATTTTTTGCATTTATACTACGAAATAAAAGAAAGTAAAAAAACTAAAGCCTTTATGGTATCATTGTCATTTAAAAATTTGATAACGACGCGTGGGGTCCTGGTGCATCACTATGCGAGACTGACACGCGGCGCGCTCGCAGTACAGTGCGGCATGAGGTGCTTGTCCATGGCAAAATATTTGACATGCCGCACACAAAAGAAACGGTTTCTTTTCTATGCGTGTGTCCAATATTTTGCCATACGATTTTTAAACGAAATTGAGTCCTACCTCAAACTGTGATCACAAAAATATATTTGTCTCTTTTCTAGTCATTGATTAACATATAAAAAACCTCGCCGCACCACGGTGAAAACTGCGATTTTGGGCGCCGCACTGTGGTGTAGTCGCTGATGGCCCGATACTGGACATGCCGCAGTGAACGTGTTAACTTCCATTTATCAGTTTTTAACCGACTTCAAAAAAAAGGAGGAGGTTATCAATTCGGCCGTTTTTTTTTTAACTTATTATACTTCACACAGAAATAAATGCCATACCTTTTCATGGAAGGTGACAGGTCCCAAGCCCTTGTATTGGTCTTTAATCACTCTCATGGTGTTCTCCGAGCCTGTTGATGCGGCATTCACTTTTTTGGCAGCTTCACTGTTTGGTCTGGAAAATAAATTAAACCCATTATTAAATATATTGGAAAAATACTAGATAATAGGAGTTTCTAGCTAGCTTTCTAATTACTACATGATAGAAATTTCTAGGTACTTTCTTTCTATTGATGAAAAAATCATTAAAATCGGTCCAGTACTTACGAAGCCTATACAGTTCAAACAAACAAATAATTAAATCTTTCCTCTTTATAATATTAGTGTAGACTAGCTTCGTCCCTCGGTTTCACGTGTAAATGAGATTTTCCTTTTAATCCTAACTCCTTAATAAATGAGCTCCTGCAACACATGAGTCAGTGAAAGTCAGTGAAATTCCCTCAAAATCAGTCCAGTCGTTCCAGAGATTAGTCGGAACAAACAGAGACAGATTTTTTTTTAAATTACTATTTTGGTATGAGTACCATATACAGGGTGTCCCACTGTTGGTATACTAAGCTCAAAGGAGGTTATAGTTTTGCATACGCTGAGTACGTAAAAAATACTTATAAAATTCCAGAAACAGGTTTTTTTCAAATAGATGAATTCTTAAAACTCTATGTGTACACCCATAACAAGCAACCCGCCCAACTTTGCCACCAGTACGTGAGCTATCGTTTAAGATTATGTTTTCATAGACAAAATGCTCACATTAGAGAAGCGGTATATGCCGACTGCGCGAAGCTAGAGAAGAAAGCATGTATTTTCAGGAAAAAATTAGCAAAAAATTTTTTACGTAATTTTTTTGTTTAAGTATTTTTTACGTGATCAGTGTATGCAAAACTACAAGTCCCTTCGCGCTTAGTATACCAACAGTGGGACACCCTGTATACATCCATATGGTTTTAGAAAAAGGCAGTTATTTTAATATTACAAACAGACAGTCCAATTTTATTAGTTGTATAGATGTAATACCTGAACAGGCCCATAAAAGTGACCTGCAGGGAGATCCACACAAGTATCTGCATGAGCAACATGGGTGGCGTGCTGTACGCCATGAACCAAAAGAAATCCACCGCGCCTGATATCTCCGGGAACTCACTGGTAAAATAATTAATTCAATTTATAAATAAATAATCAAATAAATTCAAGAAAAAGAATAAAACTTACTAGTAATACCTATATTCTTTATTTGTAAATTTTTGTTTTGTTGAGTCAAATACATATATTTATTTCTATCTCTTCAATTCGTAAATAGTTTGAACGAGTAGAAAATTCAATTTATAGTATTGTAAAAAAAAACAACACTTCTAATTTCGAAATTTGAAATTTTAATCATTGGAAAACATTGTAAAAGCTAGTAGCTACTATTAGTAAAGCCCCCAGTACACAATGGGTCACGCTTTACAATGCACAACTGGAGGCCACGATCAATTGCTGTTCACACAATGGCCCATGTCTCATTGCTGCCTGGCAAACCACTTGCGATGGACGTACAGGGCTCAGATTGATATAAATCAATAAACCTGAAGGTTTCTTCATTGCTCCACGATACTGACATTTTAGGCGATCAAATACTATATTTTAATATAAAAATAAAATTCTAGTTCTAGTACGCAACAAAAAAGTGCTCTATCCGGGTCAGCGGTCGGTGACGAACTAAACAATGGCCCATTGTGTGAACACCGCAGGCCACGCTACGCCACGATTCCTTTGAAGTGTGCCCAAAAAACCGACAACTCCCCGATTGCGCGCCACGACAGACCATTGCCCGCCATCATATACCATTGCCCCGTGTACACAATGACGATGGCCTGCAATGGATCAGCATGGGCCATTGTGTACTAGGGGCTTAAAAATTATTTAATGGCAACCGTATGGCAACACTCGTCACTCAACATTTTGTCAAAATTAACATATTCCATATTTTATATCCATATTCCATTTTTGCTTTGACTAAAACGGTTATCGAAATCCACTCTAGCTATTAAAAAAAACCGCATGTGCACCAGGCACAGTTGTTAAAGATCTATAATCTGATCATAGACAACTTGCAACGTATGCGTACACGCAAATAAAAAAATAATGGTCATAAGTTTTTAAAACGACATCTAAGCATCATGAGTTCGTGATTCCAAATAAAAAATAGTGTGTGCCGAGAACACGCGTCAGAAGTGAAACTTCTTTGACAAGATTCAAAGATACCAAAATCGTCGCCTTACTCAATAACGTCACGGTATTTCCATGCCGTGACGTGACGATTTTACTCTCATCGCGCCTAAAGAAGTTTCAATTCAAAAATAAAAAGAAAAATACATACGAATCAAAGATGCCCTTGAAAGCGGAGTTAGTAGCTGTTCCCACGAGAGTACCACAACCGCCTAGTGTTGATGCGTAGGCGATACTCAGATAGTAGCATACTGCAATGTCACTTGGTATTGGAGACCTGGAAGATAAATACATTATTTAATGACAAGTTATTTCCTGCTGTTTCATCCGCGTTTATTTGAGAAAAAGTCTTTAAACTCAGAACGCGAAATGCGTTTACACAGCGTTCACAACGATAGCTGAAAAGGAATATTTTTTTCCCGCTTTTGCAACATTTTTTGCTGCTTTTGCTGCTTTGCTCGTATTGGTTGGAGGACCTACAGCTTTTTTCGAATGGACTATTCAACATAAAAATCAATTCGGATAATTCGGACCGGATGAAAATAACGGTCTTACGTAGTGTTATTTCTAAGTATATGATGATTAAACTGTTGAAAGTGTATTTTTTGTACTTAAGTGTACTTTTATTTGAGTATTTGTACACAATTATATTAGAGATTGTTAGAGCAATGGATTTTTCTGCTGATGACTAATATAATACTCACTCTTCTTCCCCGTTCTTGTCTTGGGCAGGCTTTACGTCCTTGCCATTTTCGGGGAGAGCTTTCTTCTTGTTTATGTAAACGTCTCCTAATCCTTGCTGAAATAGATAAAATATAGTAATAATTATTTAAATGATATATCATTTACCAAAAATGATGCTTTTTATTGATAAATGGACCGAATGAATTATGTATTTTTTTTAAGTAGTACAGAACTATTAAAATAATAATTTTGGAAGTGTTCCAAATGCATGACCTTAACAAAGAGAGAAAAAGTTCAAACATTCGTGAGATAAGAATAGCCAAAAATATCTATCCCAATTTCAATGTAAATAATCCATAAAGTATTTTTAAACAAAATAACCTGTTCAAAAACTTCCAAGATGGCTTCCACGATGGGCACCATCATGGTGGTGGCAGCCGCGTTGGACACCCACATCGATATGAACATCGTCACAAAGGTAAGCCCGAGGTTTAACCTGTAACCAAATACAATTTGTATGTGAAAATATTAAATATTTATAACACAGTGAGATTCTTGTATATTTCGCTTCATATCTGATACATAAAAGGTAAGTATGGTTCGCATTTATTAATAGCATACGCAAAAAGCTATTAAAAAGGGTAATCAAATAAAGCTCAAACTCTTGCCTCTTATAACAAATAATGACTGTAGTATAATGATTAAACTAGTCTTCTAGTAGACTAGTTTGTATGATAAAAATAACGAGAAGGTAACAATATCTACGTATCTTATAACACTTGCTGCATAAGCCCAGCATCTTCAATTAAGATGCATTATAATTTATAGCCTACCTTCTATGCGAGCATCCGACCACTTGCACAGTCCATAACGCCACCCTTTTAGGCAGTTTCGAGTGCTGAACTCCAGCAGCAATCATAAGCCCACCCATGAACATCATGTTCGTCTCTTTCATGTACGCAGCACAGGTTTTATCCGAGTCCAGGATGCCCAGGGTGGGAAAGAGCACGATGGGTAACATGGAGGTCACTGGGAGGGGGAGCAGTTCTAGGACCCAGTAGGTGGCCATTATGAGCACTACATACATGCATTTGAAGGCCTGGAATTTATTAGATAGGGATTAGAGATTTTAAAAAGCTTTATTTAAATCAAGGAGCTGATTTGTTATGTATCTTGGTTGAATATTATTATTGGTATATTCGTTTGAATTTTGAATTGCTTTACAACTTGACTGAAAGGAATAACTATTGGAGATTACGTATTAATTATTATTAGAGAAAATTAGGTACTTACTTATAAATTATTGACTAAAATTGCCAAATAGTAATACTTATGCAAGTTTAAATGTAATAAAATTGTTGATGGAAGTTGTAAGCTTACCTTTGCTGATTCGGATCCAGCGTTTAAGATTGGTATTGGTAGTAAAATTATAGGAGTGAAGACTACTATTAGAGCCTTCCAATATATTGATACAAATAAACTAATTCTTTGCCATAGGGATGCACTTGTTCTACCCTTTGAGAAATAATATGTATTCCCACTGTAAACGAAAAAAGAACACGATTAATATCAATTTGATAAAAATATAAAAAATAATAATATAGAATTAAAATGATTAAAACGCACCGTGCTTCATCGCCAATACCATTTTCAACGGCGTTAGACATTTTGGAAAATTTACTAAAGTTCCGTTATTTCTTCTTGCTTCTACCACATTCTCCAGTATATCTGCAAACAGAAAGATTATTTTATAGATATGAAGGAAGCTAACTTAAAACCCATAAAATTAATAAAATAAGAATTTTAAATTGTGACTTTTAGCGCCATTCATATGACAAAGAAAATTACACTATGGTTAAAAAAAATCGTGGCTTATCAAATCAAATTCAAATGTGAGTCTCTCAATTTCAATCCTTATTAAAACATTGTATTGCATTTAAAACCAGTTTTAAAACTCGTATTCTTGAAAATATTCCCTTCAATTTAGAAAGATTCAATTTTAATAAAAGAATCATCAACGTTATCATGAACGTTACCGATGCTTTATGGCATGAAATAGGTATGTTATCTGTCAAATAACTTGTCAAATGTGAATTGTCATTTGACAGCCATGACATTGACAGTAGATAATTGGATCGGTTAAAGCGTACGAAAACATTGTATTTTTATACGATATTCTTTTAAATACAAAAAAACTAGTGATAAAACCTTAATTATTTCTTAAACATTAAAGTTCTGTTCATGTTTAAGTTACAGTGTACACCAAAATGACGGAACAGGAGAACAAATCAGATACCGAAGGTAAGTCCTACAATAATATACATTTATCTTATATTCTATCAGTTAATTTACATAAAACTAAATGAAATGATCATAAATATGTTATTTGTATTCTATTTAGCACGTTATTATATCAAATGCTAGTTTCCGCTTTCAATAACTTTAGTAAACATAACCTATACTTATAAGAACAAACTTTTAAAGTTACGTATAATAAACAGGATATTTATATACAGATCTTATATAAAATAATTACTCATAATAATAACTTTTTAAACTAACTCAACTTAAATTAAAAAGCTAATATGCTTTAGAGTCTAAAGTTTAGACAGAAGTTCTATAGTATAAACAACATAGACACTATAATTCTGGTACTGGTTATCATGATGTTATTATTACTATACTTTGAAGCAATGATAAATATAAATTATTATGTGAATATCATTCAAATCCTATTGAATATTTGTTACTACATTTGCTGCTGAGATACTACCTCGGCAAAATAGTATAATCTTGGAACCAAATAATTGAGGTGTAATAGTTATATACAATATTAATTTATATAGCTTATTAAGGTGCAAGTTTATCAAGAAGATATAATTAAACTATGAATAATTTTTAATTAATATTTACCATTTTCCATAATGATTTTACACTAAGTTGTAAAATTGTAAATAGCAAAACAATAATATTTTTCCCATTAGCATGTAATACTTAGTATAAACAATTAAAACTGGTTAATATGATGACATAATGTACATAGTGCATACTTCAAGTAATGTTTGTGTTTACTTGAATAAGAAGTTGTAAGATAACTTAAATCTTCTAGAAGGATTATTATCCACTCTATAAATAACATGTATATTAATTATCTAGCTTTCTGCCTGCGGCTTCGTCCGATTTGTCGAAAACCTAATAAGTTTTATACTAAAACATTCCTCTTGATTCACTTGATCTATAAAAAAATGCATCAAAATCCGTTCTGTAGTTTTAAAGATTTAAGCATACATAGGGACAGAGAAAGTGACTTTGTTTTATGCTATGTAGTGATTTGTACATGCCGGCAAATGTTTTTCATAAACATAGAGATTTTTCACTAATTTTGTAATTTTAAATTGTTATTATTACAACTTAATAAGTGAATGTCCATCCAACACTAATACTCATATTAAAAAACAAGAAAGTTATGTTTATGGGGCGTTCAAGTATTACATAACGCAGTTTGGGGGGAGGGGGGTCTTGTAAAACGTTACGATGCATTACTGCCCAACCAACAAATCGTTGCTCTATAGAAGGGATAAGAACGTTTCAGAGGTGCTAATTGGTAGTCCTATAAGGGTGATAAGAACGTTGTATAAACCCCAAAGTGGCGCATTTATAAAGCCATTTGATGGTATTGTGTTGCTGTAGCAGCAACTCAGATGCCATTTGGACCTATAGAAGAGTAAACTTATAGAATCGCGATGCTGTTATAGAGCGAAGTAGTGATATAAAAGGAACCGCGATGCTGTTACAGCGCGAAGTTGTGTTTTAAGAGTAACCGCAAATCTTTTGTAGCACGAAGTTGCAATGTACGAGTCACCGCGACGCTACAATTATAGTACAAAATGGTAAATCGTGTACCAGTTGATAATACGAGTAAATGACTATAGGAACCATCATCGTGGTGTCGAGTATTAATTTTTGTTACGCTGTTAATTATGTTAGATACATAAACTGACTTGCGAATGAAATTTTACTGATAGATTATATGCATAATTACGCTGTTTTTTTAATGCCCCCCTCGAATTATTGAGTTTTAAGTAATTAAAAACTAATTTTACACCAAATTGCTGTATAGGATGCCAAATAGCAACTCCGTGGCTATTATACAACCGCTAACGAACGTAGTTTTGACAACTGTCATGCCATATACTGGATTAAATTAGTAGGGTTCCCTGATGTAAATAGAAAACCCATAACATTTTTTTTTGTATTTTCTAGTGTAAATTCCGATTTTTAGATTCCGATCCCGAAGTGTCAAGCAAAACACTAGAGTCGAATGGTCTGCTTCTGAATTATCACAAACCACATGATGGCTGTTAACTTGGTTTTGTTCATAGGATGTAACAGATTGTACGGAATCATTGTCCGTATTCGAAGCCTCACCTTGAATTTGTCTGGTGTCAATCCTTACTTACTTGTCTTACATATGTTCTAAATCCATGATTATTAAATAGAACCCTTCAATTATTTACGATACGGTGCTGACAATATGGCAGGTTTTTGTTGTTTTAAAGTGAAAGAAACTCTCTTATAGGCCGTATATCTCTCGAAAGTGTCGCATTTTACTACATTAATACGCCGTTTTTGTTACATAACAGAGTTATTAACTCTTTTATACAGTAAATCAGTCCTATAACTCTGACCACTCAGCTATTACACCACTGCGTTATAATGGGCAGAAAAACACTAATATAATTCAATTAGGTTACAAAGAAGTGATATAAAACTCGGATATATCACCTAATTGCTCTATTATGGAGTTTCAGCTACCATGAAGATTCACAGTGCTATAATAGCAATAAGGAAAACCATTACAACAATAAATTGTCCTATTGTAGATTTTTTTACGCCTCTATAGGCATGGGACTATAAAGGTTACCCTAGAATCGTTTATTGCACTAATTTGCTGTAAAAAAGAGACCACCAGCGCTGTTATGTGATAATATCGCCCTGTTATTGCTGTATCAAAATCTGGATAAGAGCTGCTCTATAAACGCCGTATAAAATAGTGATATAAACGTTTACATCACCTTGTTATGGGACAAATCTGCTGTGTATGATTATAGAGCAAAATCATCTCATTAAACGCTATTATACAACAAGCTTGTCACCGCGACACTGTTATACGTCATTTAAAAAGCTTTTTAGTGCTGTAAGTTATTGTTATAGGACATCTTTGCTGGTTGGGTGGGGTACAGAAAAAATGTTACGGTGCGTTACAACTTACAAGGGAGGGAGGGGGGTCCAAAACCTTCAAAAATTGTGAAACTTAATACTTGAACGATTCCTTATCTAAAATTGCTCATAGCAAAAAAAACTGAATTTAAAAACATAATGATGTCTTTATGTTCATTGGTAATAAACAATGGGATTTTATGACAAGGTTATGGCGATACTACGGTATAACTTGTACATTTAACCTAACATTATGTGATTATTTACAGTTATAAATTGCCTTGCCAATCATAAGTTTTCTTTGACACTGAATTTATTCATGATAGTTAAGTCTAAAAATAGGATTTGTAAAGGTATGTAGTTTGGATTTTTTTTATTTGTGTTAGAGTTAATGACCTAAGGACTTAAATATTGATTAATTTGGAAAAAGATTTTTTGCACCATAATCACCATGCCATCACAGGGCAGATTGACATACATATAATATGCTGGCTTTTTTTTTTACGAATTTTTCCTTCTTTGATTCGAGCGCCGCGGGCGCGGCGGTTATGCGAGTAATGTGTAGATAAATAGAATTTATTTTAAACTTTTATTTGTTTATCAGAGCCATTGTGTTATACATAAAACTAATCGAAAGAAACAGACATTTGTAAAGCCCCACCTACATGAATTCAAACACAACACAATTAACATGCACAGATTAATTCAACAAAAACATTAGACCGTTTAGACTTTGCTCCTACCATTCGATATACATACTGGGCGAAGCATAGTCCTTGAAACAGCTGTTATTAAAGGCATCATAAACATCGATTCAATGAGAAATTATTGTCAATGTATTACGTAAATGTACATAATGTACGCATTGACGTAATTCACGCCAGGAAGCCATAGTCCTCTTATAGCTTAATAAACAATTAACGTGAAGTTTTATTCAATATTTCTTAAATATGTATTGGACAGCTCAGTGATATAGATGTTGGCGTTTATATGGATTAGTAAGGAGAGGATCTGTTTTTCCTTCTTCCGTTCGTTATGGTTCGGTCACACTTTTCAGTGCGCACACTGGTCAAAACTATAAGTAACATAGTTTTGATCAGTTTTGTTTTTTAACTTGGGCACGATGATAAAGCAATATTACAATAGAACTTAAGGGTAGTATACAAGAATAGTGTCATAGAAAAGACAATTTTTGAGTGGTTTTCTTTTGACGAGGACCAAACTAAACAGCATTTCAAATTGATACTAAACTATATTAGTTGATTCTAAAATTTGTTGCAAATACGTTTACAAATTAAGATTTTATAGTATAGCTGCACTACGGTATACACGTGACACGTTTTTCGTGCAGGGTGAGAGGTTATATTTGACTAATAAAAATAATCAGCCAATTAGTGACACTTTTATCAAGAAGTCTCCATTGATATGCGCTTCTATTTCGCAAGGTCAATAAAACAAACTTTAAATTTAGTGCATTAATTATATTATTGGCCGTATTAAATCTTGCTGTTCGTCTATTGATTAAATAACACAACAATTTCTTTTAACTTTGGAACCATGCTTTGAGCCAAAAACTGCTTCGTGTGCCTTAATTCTAAACCCATGTGAAATTAACGTATTTTCCTCCTCGTAATTTTCCAGTTAGTCTAACTTTGCAAAACTTCCGTGACAAATTTGCCTTATACAAAAATCTACAAAAACCCACTTTACTGTCCTATATGACCATCACACACAAACTATGTTTAGAATCTAAATAGATTGTCTGCGCGTGTTGATAACATCACCACTGCTCGAGCGGTGAAGGAAAACATCGTGAGGTGACCGACATGTCGAAGTATCAAAAGTTCGGTGACATTTGCCAACCCGCAATAGGCCAGCGTGGTGGTGGTCTGTACCATCATCGGAGGCCCGTGTCCCAGCTCTGGGAACGTATATGGGCTAATCATGATGATATACAGTGCGTATTACTTAACTAGATGCTCTAAAAAGTTTGAATTACGACATAACTAAATTATTGGACAAACAATTCCCAAAACTTCTTAGCATCTACCATTTAACACGTGCGGCATTTGAATACAATAATTGTTTACCTGCGACCCTCGTGACGTCATCGTGATAATTTTGTAACTTTTAAAAGGAACATTTTAATGTAAAACTCTTTTCATTGTCTTTAAGGTTAATTAATGTGGATACGTAACTGTGAGTGTTGAGACTGAAATCGATTAAAGTAATAAGTAGTTTAAGAAACAAAGTCGAATATTCACTTGATAGGAAAGGGGTATTAGTTGTTGGTCTAAATATCTTTTGGATCGTATTACAGGGGTGTATGAAACATAGCGTATAGCTTCACAAGTGTAATTTAAACTAGGTATTGTTATACAAGGCCTAAACAATAACATGACAGAAACATTTATGCAACCTCGAAAAACTCATACTAGAAACAAAAGTACTATAATATTATATCATCATAATGCAATTCGATCTGCAATACAAAATACTGCGATTGCAATGTATTGATACTTGAAACAGTTCAATTGTTCTCCGATTCTCAGAGCTTCCTATTGATATTATTGTCTTTGTCTTACATTTTTCAGAATTTTTCATACGATTGTATCGTGATGATCTGTTTATGTTCGATTTAAAAGAGTACTATATAACTTTTTTAAACATGATGCAATTAGTCTAGTTGCAAAACTATCTGAGTGATTTGATTTCAAAATGAGTGCGACACGTTTCAATTGGCATATTGTATAATTTTATTTGCACTTGAGGTTAACATTACAGATGAGATTTTCAGTCGTGACAATTTATTTCACGGTATGATCATAAAAAATTTGTCATCGTCCTATCTGCCTTGACGATGATTCTATTTCTGTAACCTTGATAATAATTATTTTGAAATTTTCTACATTTTGAACGAAAACCAACATAATATCCTACTCATATTATAAATGCGAAAGTTTGTGAGGATGGATGTATGTGTGGATGTGTATGTTTGTTACTCTTTCATGCAAATACTACTAAACCGATTACAATGAAATTTAGCACACATATTATATAGGGTAACTTGGATTATCACATAGGATAGGTTTTATCCCGAAAATCCCTCGGGAACGGGAACTATGCGGGTTTTTCTTAGAAAAGGCGGGCGAAGCAACTTTCGGAAAGCTAGTAATTATTAAACCAAAAGACGTAATTTACGTCATTGACCTTTTCAAAAGTTATGTATAAATTACATTCCATAAGATTTTTCATCTCGAAAATAACCTTATACAACTTTACGATTGATATTAAAGAATTCAAAAATTTAAATAATCCTTGGTCGCTGAACGGTCACCAAAATCAATACAGTTTATCGAACCTCGCATACATATTGTATTTTGTCGTAGACTGGATTTACTTTGTTGGCTTCACGATTCATCAAAACCGATCGCTTATCCAAGTACTTAGTTTTTATACTCTGTATGTTATGCATATTTTTATAATTCTATATCTATTCGAAATCTAGATTTCGTTTATTCTTCTGCAGATTAATGTAAGTTATTCTAATCTAGTTTTTAGTGAAGCTGTTTGAGTAAACTCAAACTCAAACATTTATTTATTCAATTAGACTTCTTCGAGAAGCACTTTTGAAACGTCATTACATATTTTTAACATTTACCACCGATTCGGAAAGCAGTGTAGTACAACATTATATTATGATGTTTTCCTCCTAAGTAATTACAATGACAGATTTACACTTGCTATTGCACAAAACAAGTCATGAGTCAGATAATTGTGTTTGCTACAGTTTCGAAATTTACTGTCTCTTCTGACGTGGTGTAAATACTAGTTTGACGTTTTAAGCTTCGTTATCTCAGCCTTTAATTCCTGTTTAAACACTGAATACATGATTAGCTGATTAGCATTAACGTTTTTTTAAATACCACCGTTCTTCTTGTTGAATCTGGTTATCATGTCTTTTACAAATTGCTTCTTACTATTATAAGGGCACATTTTTATTTTGATGTGTGAATGATTGTGTGTAACAAGAGGTACCAAGTCATAAATATTCAAAACTAAACTTTGTATCTAAACGCCTATTTAGGACGGATTGTCGATAATGGTCTTTGGCACCAAATATTTAATAAATTATGAATTCGTTAACCTAAAAAGATAGGTAATTAATCGAGACTACGTGCTTATTTAAATAATTTTATTGGTAGGTTCAACGAACTACAATTATAATTGTTTAAATTAATACCATTTCTTTTGTTTTATAAATACCTTTTAATAATATATTCCTTTAAATTATGCAAATTATCTTTTATTATAAACACGTTTACAACTTATGATATTCCTTGAGTTTGTTAAATGTTTTCAAAAGAGGTTCTTTTAATACCTACCTATAAATATATTTTGAAAACACCGTAAAAAAGACTTCAGATAGAAACAATTTCAATAAATTCAACATTTGGCTCGCGTTCAAATAATCACAAGGAGGTAGGTATATAAAAGTATTTCCTACCCGATCGCTATAAAATCAACTAGGTAGTCAGTGAACGTGAAAACTAATAAATTTAAAGGCAAAGTCCAAGGAAACGTTGTTTTACGTAACGATGACGCTTGCAGGCTGACCCTCGACGGCAGGGGGCGTGGTGTGCGTCAAGTATCAAACTATTTTGATCGCAGTAGCCCATAGACAGGAATAGATGTCGGCCAGTCGGTTTTTGTTTATGGAGCATTCTATTCGCGGTTGTATGGGGATTGCATAATAGCAGGAATTTAGTTTATTTCGAATATTTTGATTGAATTGATTTGTGTATAGATGTTTTTTATGAAGGGATTCTAATATGTAAATAAAAAGGTAGCATTATAACAATACCTAAGGTTCAATTAGTGCTTCTGAGGAAAGTGCATTACCAATTCCCTTGAGTGTATTTTTTTTCTTTTCTTCCCGCGCAGTCGGGTAATAATTGACTAATTGTGTAATGTTTTATTACAAACTGATCGTCCTGCTGTCGCTATTCAATTGATATGATATTATAGCGACGAAGAACAGTAAAATTAAAGTTATTCGTCGCTATAATATAATATCAGCTGTAAGTATCAGTAAATTAAAATTTACTAAATCTTTAGTAATATTATAAAGCATAAGAGCAAACAAACAAATTGTTTATTATTTAATTGTTAGATAGTACATCACACTAAGACCAATAGGAGCGGAGCAATGCGGGTAAAACCAGTGGGCCCAGCCAGTATTATAATAAATAGAATAGAAAACCACAAACCAA
>CAJQZM010042487.1:0-11002 GCA_907164665.1 Colias nastes | reverse complement strand
ATAACATATCCACATTGTTCCTCAACTCGTTATAAGGTGGTATATATTGACCTAATACATTTCTATAGTGATCAATTTCTTTCGTTTCTCTCGAGAACCATTGTTTTCTGAACCACCAGTCCTTATAAAGCACATCAAACTTCTCCCAAAACGTTAGATTATACAACCTCTGTTGAAATGCCATTGGATATAGGATTGGATGCATCGGAACACCGAAGTTTTCATCGTTGCCTATCATCAACCCAAAAGAACTTATAAGAATAACAGGAGCTTTGAATATATGCGAATATATCAACGCATGTCGTGTCCAAGCCTCTATCAATAGCAGATCAAATTTTTTATCCTTATTGTTGATCAGATTTTGTATCTCATCAACTTTTATTTGCAATGTGGTCACATTAAGCATCAAAGACATCGCGTGTATTATCTGATTAAATATGCTGTTCTTTTCTCCAAATTTCTCTTGTTCGACGAAGTCCTCTTTAAAATTGTTGTATGACACATCATGGACGTCTATTTCTCTTAAATTTGATATGTTTTCTTTGGTGAATACAGGATCAGTTGTGATGACAGTTAGATCATGACCACGTCGCGCTAATTCTCTCGTGAGAGGCTGAAAAATCACTTGATGGCTTATAGAAGGTGAGGGAAAGACGGCAAGTATTTTTGCTGCATTTGTTTCGTAGTTGAAAACTAGGAATAAAACACATATTACTCGTACTAGACCACTCATAATGAGTGTTACTCACTAACTATAATTAATTACAAGAATAACGTTCCGTATACCTATTACTACATAGCACTAATAGACAAGACAAGAGTATTCAAAGATAATTTTATTTGATTGCTGTTAATTGAGAGACCAGACTAAGATTTGCTCTGATAAAAAATATGTCTAAAACAAACATTACTTTATCTAGAAAGTTTAATTAAAATATATTATATGTTTTCATTTAAATTAAAATAATTTTATTTTTTGTCTATCGATTGGAGCTGCCAAAATATGCAAGACTATTATGTGCTATTATTAGGTTAGATACACATATTTTGAGTTATCAGACACTGAATTTTTTATAATTTGTTTATTTTCATACATTAAAACGTTTATACTATTTTTAGTTTCTGTATTCACACGCTATTCCTGGATATACTGCTGAATATTTTTATTTTACACTGGTTGGTAGTTATCACATAATAAATAATAATATGTTTAATATTTTAAGAATCGTTTTGTAGATTTGTAAAAAAACTCGATCTTGGTTCGAAACAAGCCGGAAAATTTTCAGGTCTACATATTATAAAGTAGGTACTTGCTCAACCCAGCTCCGTCCGGATAGATTTTTTATAAGTTTTTCAAAATTTTAATCTTCGTATTGTAATCCTAAATAAAGTAGCTGCTAATACAATGGACAGAAGCAAATAGGTACTATGTATTGCTTGAGAATAATATTATGGTACTAAACTAATTTGTATGCTAAAAAACTGGCATCCAATCTCGTACCGTTTGAAGCTTATGCCGCCGTATGACCTTACGCCAATAGAATCACGGTACATGAGCAGTGGGTCAGTCATTGAAGCGAGATAATATTTATGTATGTATTATTTATATATGTCGCAGTCATCTGGTTGAATCTGCTATTTGTTTCAACGGCTAGCGTGTTTATTGAATGACTACATTTAATTGAATGACTAAACGACAACTCGTCAAGTAGTTAAAGTTGTTTAATGTAACGTTCAATGTCTTGACTGAAACAATAATATACTGAGAGTTGTATCCACTCTTTTCAAAGAGATATGTAACAATCCGCTATGTAGTTGAACGTTGAGTGACGCTTATTAATTGGCCTAGTCATTCAATCAAATAGCAGATTCAACCAATTGACGGTAGACATATATTATATTAACATACCTACGCTGTCAAACCTCATATTTATTTATAGAGGGTTCCCTCAGCGTATGACGATGATACAATAATATGTCATTATTTTCGTATTTTTAGCAAATATGTGGCGCCTAGTATTTTTTTATTGTTATTACTTCCTATAATCTGTGCCAACAAGAACTCCAAATTGTTGATCTGTGGACACGTATGCGCGGAAAATATGAATAAATAACTATGTACTTACATACTTTATTTAAATACGTTTTTACTAGTGGAATACCTACTATATCTATTTATATTAGTTTGAACTATAAGGAAAAACACTTTTTGTTCAGTTTGCGTAATCGTGATTCGTGCATTTGGGTAAGAATTTGAATAATTGTTAAAAATGTGGTAAAATTTTCGCGCGTTCAAACAAATAAACAAACAAACTCTTCAGCTTTATAACATTTAAGTTTACTGTGAGAATATTGAATTATGCCTTTTTTGACCTTTGACCACGAATTTTTTTCCAAATATTGGATTGGTGTTTTGAAATTTGAGCTATATGCATCAATGAATATGATTGGTGGATATCAAATGCATCCACAGCAACTTAGCATAGCACATCTTTAGTGGAAAAACATCCTGGCTTTAGGAGTAAGAATCTTCCGCTTGAATCTATTTAAAAAAACCGCATCAAAATCCGTTACGTAGTTTCAAAGCACACAACATATGGACATAGGGACAGGGAAAGCGACTTTGATTTATACTATGTACACCTAGTGATGCTTATCTAGCGCATAGGAAATCACGGTCATCAAGACAAAACACCCTTTCGTATTTATGACAGTCAGGATGACATTAAAATAATTTGTTTTATTTTTTTCCACTAGATATTAATAGTTATATTGCAATTCATTATATGAAGTGACTCGTATTATTTTATCTGCAGTTATGACGTCACGATCACGTATCGTCACTTGACTATCACGCAGTCTAATTGTTGTCTGTACACATTATCTCCTTAACTTTATCTTTATGTGAGATTAATTGGATCTTAGTAAAACCGCCTGTCATTGCTCTTTACATGTGCATCATCACTATTACTACATAGTATAAAACAAAGTCGGTTTCTCTGTCCCTATATCAATATGATCCTATGTATGCTTAAATAATTAAAACTACGCAGCGGATTTTGATGCGGTTTTGTTTAAAAGTATGTTTGTCCCTCTATCAGATCGCAACGGAGCGATTCTGTATGTATTGTAATGGTTTTTGTGTTTGGAGATATTTCAGTGACAATCCTACTTTTTATCGAGAAAAATTTTTATTTTTGAAATATAGTAGTAAAATCGTGCGTGAAATGAATGAAAAAAATGCTGAATTTATTATTTAAGTTATTTTTCACTAAAATGAAGCTGTCCAATAAAAAGCATAGTTTACTTGTGTATACTGTTTAGCTATCGGTTTAAATGAGTGGGTTTTAGCGACAGTGGTTTTCATACTAATTATGACATTATAGCAGTTCTAGCCCTTAAAGCTTTTCTGTCACTTTTTTAGTACATGTACTCATTGCCGGGTAAATCTTGAACGTTCCAAAAAATCTAGAAAATTGATTACGTCGGAGAAAGTATGATAACAATCCTTTATTTTTGTCCTTCATGCAAATTATAGAGAACATTTGATTCGTGTGCAGGCGACTGTTGAGTTTTGGGATTCCCGGAATTGGTGATGGTGTATGTTTCTGGTCAAAAATTGCTTTATTGAAATAGTTTCCGTGTTTGTTTTCTATTGATTTAGCTTTCAGGTGAGATAAACTGTTGTTTTTATTATAAAGATTATGAAATATTCAAAATTCAAATAATTCTATGACAATTTTTACGAAATATAGCTGGTCCGTTTTTTAGGACACTGCCGATGATACAGGTAACTAAGAACCATTTGACATGTCCCAAAAAACGGTCATTGCCATGATTCGTACTTTAATCAAATATCATTTTTATAGGATTTTCTTGCTTTAGAGTTGTGAATTATATATATCATTATTTTTATTTAAGTTCTTAATGACGAAAATAATGTTAGATCAGTTAAATCTGTTGGGTCTATTACAAAACCGGTAGTTCCTCGACCTCCACATGCAGTTCGTCTAGATGTCCTTATCATCGGCCAAATATCACTTCACATTTAGAAAAACATTATTATTTGTAATAAATGAAACCAAAGGTTGCTTGACACGAAATTAGACATGTTATTTAACATTCCACACAACTAAACAGTGTGATTGAGCTCGAGAGGGCTCAATTATCATTTGTTAGGTATTTAGTTAAAATTGAATAATTTTTTGTTTTAATAGATATTGAAAATATGGTGTTACAATAAAACAATAAAATGCTACTTGAAATTGTTTTCAATTGTGTTATATTATGTGAATATTTTATTTTCTCATATTTATTTTTTAAGCTGTATGACAGCGTTGTCCGTTTTTTGAGACAGCAATGAAAACGGGGTTCTTGGCAAAGGCCGTTTTAACGGACATCCTGAAAAACCTACTTACAGAAAATTTATTTTATTTTTTTCTCTACTATAGTATTTTTTAATCAATAATTGTCACTAAAACCAATTCAGGTCATATCTGGGTACATTATTTCAGGGCTTGCCGTGTTAAGGGCTAGTGTCTTGTTATTTAGATTTCTATGCTGCAGATGCATAATTACCCGCTGGCAACGATCTATTAGGAAACCCAAATGACGTAAAAAAATACTGAGTCATTCTGGTGCATTATAAACACTAAAATAAAGACAAGAACATACACAAAATAACTTGAAAATCGCTCCATTGTTAAAGAAGCACACAAACAAACATTTACAGTACTCCAAAAGTAATAATGCGCATAGAAATCTTCGTCACTGTTCGGCAACTGTCATATTCCCGGAGCGTCCGAAGATGATATTCATATAGAGTGGTTAAATGCATTTTATTCATGCATAATTTAGTCAAATTATGTGTTTTGTGCTAAAAGAGATTAATATTGATTTGTAAGTAACGATTTTGTTTCGATAATTCCTTGTAAGTAAATAGCGAGGATAACCCCACGATTGCGAATATACGTTTGTTGGATTGATTAACTTGGAAAATTTTATAGTACTATTAAAGTGTCTTACTGAAGCTGGTGTAATGATGGAAGAAAAGAAGGTTAAAATAACACAACATTTATATTGTATAAAATATTTTTTTCAAACACAGGTTTACATTTAAACCATATTATAATTAATCTAATCATTAAAATCTCAGCTCAAAAGTAATTTAAAGTACTGATCATTCTTGAATATTATGACATTTACAAGAAAATAAAAATAAAAACAATCAAAATCAGGGATTATCTTTATTTCTGACATTTTAGATACATCGGAACTTTCATTATGCTCTTCTTCATTTTCACTTTCCCTACTGCCATCAACTGTGCAAATCATTTCATCGATTAATTCAATTCACCTTTAAAAACAAAACCAAGAAGGGTATGTAATAGCAGCTCTATATAATTCCACACAGAGAGAACACGTGCAGTCACCACCAATATTTAAAGATGACTGACGGATTTTTCAGTTTTTTGACTGACAGGCTACCGTCACCTACCGCCCGAATTGTTTTGGATTGTGTATGACCGTGAATTGACTTCTATTTCTTTTGAACAAGGTGTAAAATGCAAGTGCATTGTTTAGGGCTCTTACGATTCAATGATTCGAGTGTTTTCGGAAATACGACAATAAGCGAAGATTTGCATGCGCATTATTAATTTTGGAGTACTGTACCAATAAGTGAGAACAAGTGATTGCTACTTGACATTGACCGATTAGATTGTCATCGTTAGTCTGCAAGAAATTTAAATAGCAATATGTCATAATGATTACAAACATTATTGAATAAGTATAATATTATATTTACAGATGAAATAAATATGCAGTATAAATATTTGTGTACATATTATAAAACAACGGTTATTCGCTTTTATTCGCAATAAACTGAAAAAAACTTTTATTACAACTAACTGTTAATCGCGGCTTCAATCATGTAATCTAACTAGCGCCATCTTTAGAAATGTATAAAATTTGGATTTATTACAATAAGTATCTATCCATGGAAATAAGATGATTTACTGCGCTAAACAGTTTATCATTCTCTGGCCTCTTAACTAAATTATGGTCTTAACTATTTGTGTAAATTGAAATGAAATGTGAATGTAAATAAAATGTAATGTAAATAAAAATTGTCTCAAAAAGACACAAATTTCATAAAATCTACTCGCTGCAACGTGAAAGAAAGACAAACAAAATAATAAGCACACTTTCGCATTTATTATGCACGCAAATATAAGTACTTAAATCGTTTTACTATAACGCTATTAAGCGGGACATACACACAGCGAACAGCCTCGCGAAGCATGTAAATCTATATAATCTATACTAATATTATAAAGCTGAAGATTTTGTTTGTTTGAACGCACTAATCTCAGGAACTACAGGTCCGACTTGAAAAATTATTTCGGTGTTAGATAGCCCATTTATCGAGGAAGGCTATATATTTAATCATCTCGCTAAGACTAACAGGAGCGGAGCAATGCGGGTAAAACCGTGGGGCACAGTACATACATACTCGTCCAAGTAAAAAGACGGCACACGGCATTTTCCTCGACCGAACCACGACCACACTGACCGAGCTGCTTCGCGCAGCAATTGCTTCGCGAGGCTGCTCACTCTGTATACACCGCCTATTAACTTGTCATGAATACACACGATTCAAAGCTTTCATATTTCATACCAAAAAAGACTTTTCGACTGAAATGTAAACCAAATTTTAAGGTCATGGTTAGCCCGGTCTCAGTGAAAATAATTCAATTATAAAACGAATAGCACACAAAGGAATTTCGAATTCTTCTAGAAAAAACGCAAAAGAAATAGTATCATTGTAAATGTACCCACAGTTGAGTTTTATTCTTTAGACTCGATGTAATTAGTTGGCTTGGTCGCTATGCCGTATTTTAGTGTAAGGATTAATGTAAAAGAGCTTATTCTGTATATAAGTCGAAACGAATGTTAAAACACGCTTCAAGATAAGCTTTTTAAATTATCGTATTGTCACCGACGTTTGATAAGTGTATATAATTGAAAAATATTGTTGTAGGTCAAATTATAGCCTAGAGGAGTCGGTTATATCCAGACGTACAGCGGTACAGGTGAAGCTTATAAAATCGTGTGAAAATAATAGCCCCAAATTACACTGCAATTAGATTATTAATGTACTATGTAAAGTGATGTAAGAGATATAAGAATATCAAAACATAGGCTTTGGTGTTGTAAATAATATTTAATGTTGTTATTTGTTATTCTAATTTGTTTAAATTTCGATGACTTTCATTAAAATGCCCTAAACAACAGAATACATCTTCAGTAACGTTCAAAATCTTTCAATAAACATTCATAACGATCACATAAAAGATACTTTATTATTACAACAGCGTAAAAGCTGTTGACATTTTATACTTACTACCCGTGTATTGATCGGAATGTTTACATCTCCCGACGGTACGATTGCGCGACGATATCGCATGTAAACAGACCAATTTTAACGATACGTTTAATTTGAAACGAAGTGCGGCCATTAAAGGGAGAGTTAGCGATAAATGGATAAAAATAATATGAATGTAAAGGTAATTTTATATAGGTATAAGTAATTTGTGTTTATCGCATTTGATCAATGAATCTCAATATCAAGTGATATCAATTTTCACCACTAAGTGACCAAGTTTTAAATACAAAGGTAATGGTACAAATAATCAATTACTATTTCAGCACAATTATTGCAATTGCTATTTGAATATTAAAATTGAATAAACGTTTATATTCGAAAAGAAAACATTTTTAATTAATATCTAACAAAATATAGCAGTCTCACGTATATGAACTTTAAAGTATGCAGCGCTACACTATGCCTCGATACATTATCTAACACAAAACTGATTTTTAACGCACATTAGCGGTTTCCTGAAATTAGATAGCGCATTCAACCAAATAAACAAACAAGCAAGTATACAAAGGTCACTAGCATATAAAATATCATAAAAATATATCATTAAAAATATATAAAATCGCGCATTCAATAGCCCAACGGAACGACTGTACAAACGCTACTTTATTAAATTCAACCCCCTTATTGGGAGTTTTCTCAATGTCCTGTCGAAAGTTGCTGTAACAACCACAGATTTTTATTGGACAAGATACCGCATAATATAATGAAACAGAAATGATATTTAAAAAATTGAAAACGACCCAAGTGCGAGTAGAACTCGCGCACCGAGGGTTCCGTATACAAACATCTTTTTTATATTATGTTGTAACTTTAAATTTATGATTTTCGCAATTTTTCCTTTATCTGTGCTATAAGATGTTACTTCGTACAAAATTTCAAAATTCTGTGTTCACGGGGAGTGTAGGTTTTGATTCCTTTCGACCCTTGCGATTGTCGAAAATTTTCAACAAAAACGAGTATCTTCTGCCAACGCACGAAATCAGCGTTGGCTATTAGTTTGATTTTTTCACAGCTTCAAGAGACCGTAGATTTAAATATTCGATATTACAATAGCGTATTTTCTATTAATTTGTAAAATGCGGTATCTAGTAAACTTTAATTCTATTGTAGCTACAACACGGGAAGATTTAAAATGCTCTCAATATCTTGTAAAGCGTATTGAGCCAACGTATGTTACACTTATCGGTGCTTCTATTGTTATAGCATGATTATTCTTGTTTATAGTATACTATTTTATTATTATTATAACATTTATAATGTTTATTTCAAAACAATATTTAATGTCGGTGGAATAGGAATTTGAGGATCGTTCCAAAGTAATACAATAGGTAGGTAATGAGAAAATTACATAATTTAGTTAAGTATAAAAGAAGCTAGTAGTTTATAAAACGGAATAGTAACATGAACATGAAACATGAAAATCTATATTCTAACGTTCAACAAGAAAGCTTACACGCTTAAATATAAAGTTCGTAGAAGCATCGAATAACCATTAGACACCCTACAAGTAGTAATGTCTGATGTTAATAGTTGGTTAACTCCTTAGGTATGTGTACGGTCTTGCAAATTTATTTTATTATGTGTAAAAATTGAATTTGATATTTAGTGTTTCATGGCGTGCATTCAAATGCATTATAATAAATTTTTAAAGAATAGAAAAAAATTATATCACGAGGCGGGATTCAAACCTACGTCTTCCGCCGCCATTCTGGAGGGACGCCTGAAGTGGGGAGTATCTAAATTTTACCAATCACTGATTTTGATAAGGAATCCTCATTCACAGGGACCCTCATCGCTTTGCATAAGAGCGGCCAGTATACAATATTCTTCCAATTTTCTATCTATTACGCAAACTCAATATTATTTTACACTTTGCGCAAACTAATGACGCACACGCGAAAGCCACCACAAACAAGCTGAAAACAAGAAAGTAGAATAATTTTTTTTTTTTCAGCGACCTTCATTAATGTATCGAACGAATATCGTTTTCGCGCTTTGTGTTCGTTTTAAAAATTAAATGTTTTATCAAATTTAATGAAAATTATAAACATTGATACATTTTTTTACAAATATAATTAATTATTCGTAAAATTGGTGACTCGTCGTTTTTAAAACCTAATTACCAGATTGTATATTGATAAATTAATTTATTATTTATCCTGTACTATGTAGGTAGTAGGTACCTACTATCTGTAAAAACGATGTTTGGTCCCATTCACACTAATAATAATTACCATCATCACTACATAGTACTTATAAAACAAAGTCGCTATCTTTAAAACTACGCAACTGATTTTGATGCGGTTTTTGAAGTGAAACTTCTTTATCGGGGTTCGAAAAAAATTTTGTGTAACATTTTTTCGTTACGCGTGACATTTTTCCGTTACGCGCCATCTTTTTCTCATCCCTACCACGCGTGATTCGACGTATTTCTGTAAAGTTGCATAAAGTAAATTATTTTTTGAAAAATAAGGTCATAAAGAAGTTTCACTTCTTACGTGTGTACACTATAGTACACGCACACATTTTTGAAGTGAAAACTTCTTTAGCGGCGTTGGGTATAAAATCTTAAACTCGCGTCAGGACACGTGGCCTGATCGAAAAAGCGTAAGACGGATTTTTTTTTTTTTTAGCCCTTATATTCCATGCGTAAGACGGATACCATTCCAAAATATCAAACATGCTGAACGTTAATAATCAAGTTTTCACTTCTGCCGGCACTCCCGGAGTGCAACCCGTCTTTTTGAAGTGAAAACTTCTTTAGCGGCGTTGGGTATAAAATCTTAAACTCGCGTCAGGACATGTGGCCTGATCGAAAAAGCGTAAGACGGATTTTTTTTTTTTTTAGCCCTTATATTCCATGCGTAAGACGGATGCCATTCCAAAATATCAAACATGCTGAACGTTAATAATCAAGTTTTCACTTCTGCCGGCACTCCCGGAGTGCAACCCGTCTTTTTTTTTTTAATAGAAAGAGTGATTCAAGAGGAAGGTTTTACTATTTAAAATTTTAGCGGGCGAAGCTGCGGGTGGAAAGCTAGTGGATAATAAGTTACAAACTATCAGCTCTTAATTATATGTTTTTGTTACAGGGCCCCAATAACCCAAGTCCGTCCCTGGCACAAGGTTTATGGCGAAACGTAACGTCGTGTAAGTGATTAAGATAGCTAATGAACGAAATCCCACAGCCCTCAGTTAAACGGTTATGAAGGTAACTGCTTCGTTAAGGGAATTTCGGCTCCATTACTTTCATGGGATGGCATGTGATTTGTAGGCGAAGTATGTTTGTGGCTTTGAAATTATAGTGTTTAGGGATTATTTATATGGAGGTGATGAAGGCACGGTGGCTTTGAAATTATAGTGTTTAGGGTTATTTATATAGTGGTTAAATTAAGATCAATCACTGTGCGAGAGGGAGTGGATTCGATAGATACACATTAACAAAAATTATGATAATATTATTTCTGATCTGTAGAGCCGAATCTGATTTTAAAGTGCTAGTTTTTGTTTTTTTTTTTTTACATTAAATATCGGTACTGTGGTAATTTACTAGCA
>CAJQZM010042453.1:0-12151 GCA_907164665.1 Colias nastes | reverse complement strand
ATATGTGAATTTATATTTATATTGTGTATGTACAGATATGTATATATATTTTTTCATGTGTGTGTGTGTCTTGTTTTTTGTAGAGATAAAAAATACTGTTAAGTATCTCAGGTCATAAAGTGTATGTATGTCTGTCTCACCCCGCGCTATGGTGTCGGCGCTGCAGCAGCGCGGAGCTCTGCGGGCGGAGCAGCTCGGGGGCGGGCGGGGGGCGCGGCGGGAGGGGGGGAGGACTGCTCGAAGCAGCGGGGGGGGAGCCCGCGTCGCTACCCGGCGGCTGCAGGGCGATGAAATAACATATTATATTCATTTATCTATACTAATATTATAAAGCTGAAGAGTTTGTTTGTTTGTTTGTTTGAACGCGCTAATCTCGGGAACTACTGGTCCGATTTAAAAAATTCTTTCGGTGTTAGAAAGCTCATTTATCGAGGAAGGTTATAGGCTATATATCATCACGCTACGACCAACAGGAGCTGAGCAATGCGGGTGAAACCGCGGGGAGCAGCTAGTTTATATATATAAACGTTCAAAAGAACACTGCCCAAAACAAAAAAAGAGCGTGTCTTGATACCCTAATTGGTTTTAAGTTTATTATATTTTAGAAAGTGTTATTAATAAAATGTTTTACTTATGTATTAAGTACCTACTACTAATATTATAAATGCGAAAGAGCGTGTGTGCCGAGCACACGTGTCAGAAGTGAAACTTCTTTGGCAAGATTCATATACCAAAATGTGACGGTATTGCCATGACGCGACCTTGAAATTCTACTCTCAACGCGCCTAAAGAAGTTTATAGATCTTGCCAAAGAAGTTTCGCTTCTGGCACGTGTGCTCGGCGCACACGTTCTTTTTTTATCTAATATGTATGCAAAAAGTATTAAAACCTATATCACTACATAGTATAAACTATAAAACAAAGTCGCTTTCTCTGTCCCTATGTCCCTTTGTATGCTTAAATCTTTAAAACTACGCAACGGATTTTGATGCGGTTTCTTTTAATAGATAGAGTGATTCAAGAGGAAGGTTTTAACTTTTAGTATATAATTTTTTTAGGTTTTAGACAAAGCGGGCGAAGCCGCGGGCGGTAAGCTAGTAAATAATAAATAACTTACATGGTGTGTAGGAGTGACTGCTGAGTCTCGTCTCCGTCGCGGCGGTAAGGGGGGCGGGGTGCTACAACTAGTCTCGCCTGGAAAATATAATTAAATTCATACAAATATGCCATAATTTCTAGTTTACTGAACTAAATACTACTACTACTACTACATAATCTGACCGCCTCATTGGTACAGTGGTTGACGCGTGAGCGTAACACCGAGGGGTCCTGGGTTCGATTCCCGGTGGAGACGAAGAAAAAAAAAATGTCTCGATCTGGCAGGACACAGAAGGCTGATCACCTACTTGTCCCTAAAGAAAATCGATCAGTGAAACAGATGTATAATGCATCTGCCCCTTACCTTACTTGGGGACATGGGACTTTACTTTTAAACTAAATAAATATAGAGGTAATGCGCCTTTGGTGATCAGGCCTTTGTAATCTTTTCCCGAAAATTTTAATCCAGACTTGTTCAAACAAATCGATAATCAAAAACTTATCTAATCCTTTAAGATTTTAAAACATTAAAGGGTGATTTTACAATATGGGGTTAAGAATAACATTATATAACTGCGTTAAAAACAACCGACTTCAAACTTGCACTTGCAACATTTACAAATACAGACAAAAATGCTCATAAAATAAAAACTAATGGGCCTATCCGAATAAAATTTTTATGGGACCAATTCGACACCATCCCGCATCGAACAAAAAAAGAATCACGTAAATCGGTTCAGAAACCTCGGAGTAATCGGTGTACATAGATAAAAAAAAAAAAACATACCGGCCGAATTGATAACCTCCTCCTTTTTTTTAAGTCGGTTAATTATTACGTTGTTAGACGTATAAATTTTAGGTAAGAATTGAAAAATCCCCTAAATTACATAGAGAATTTTTAAAAAACTCACATTGTGGATGCGACGACGGTGACGTGGCTGATGGAAAACTGAACGTCGGCGGCCTGAAAATATATAGAATAGAATAGTGTAAGATTAAAATAAATTTATTAGCAAAACCAAATTACCACCATCACAAAAAAAAGGCTCACTTTAAACAGACATAAAAATTAAAATCTTCGTGGCAGTTATGTTTCAAGTATATTGTATTGCTTATTAGAAAACTCTGCTTAATACACGCAGGCAATATGCGTAGGCAGAGTTTTGCTTCGGACAACTTTTGAGCGTGTTTGTTTATTTATTTATTTATTTTTATTTATAATCTTTATTGCATACAAAATATAAATACAAATTTCACACACACAGACAGGACATTTGATGCAAAGGGCGGCTTTATTGCTTCAAGTAATTTCTTCCAAGCAACCCGAGCAACCAATGTATTGAAAAAAAAAGAAAATTAAGGCAGATTATGTACTGTTTGTGATTCAATTGTAAGCATTAAATGCCTATAAATTATTAAAAAAATATATTTTTTTTGTCCGGGCTAAACACAAAAAGTACTTCATGACATATTACTACCAGGTCGGGTCATATATCATCACACTAAGACCGATAAGAGTGGAGCAATGCGGGTAAAACCGCAGGGCATAGCTAGTCATCACTACATAGTATAAAACAAAGTCGCTTTCTCTGTCCCTGTGTCCCTTTGTATGCTTAAATCTTTAAAACTGCGCAACGGATTTTGATGCGGTTTTTTTTAATAGATAGAAGTGATTCAAGAGGAAGGTTTTAGTATATAATTTATTAGGTTTTAGACAAAGCGGGCAAAGCCGCGGGCGGTAAGCTAGTTACTAATAAAAGTGAAATAAATAACCTTTCCAATGTGAGCGGGCTTGCGGCGGGCGGTGGTGCGGGCGAGCGCTTCGGTGACATCGCCGGGCTCCTGCAGACAGACATACAAACAAACACTATTAATACGACCTGTATGTGTCTAGACACTTATTGCTATAATTGTAAGCCATTTTCTCTGTCTGTCTCTCTCTCATAGAAAGCAAACCAGTTATTTTAGTAACTTCGTTTCGTCCCTTGACACCTCTCAATTTTTTTTCAATAAAAATTAATTTAAAATTAAAAATTAAATTTACCTAAATGGAAATAAAAACCTACTTACCTAAACAACTCGTGATGTTTCGGACTCGGCAATGGTTTTTCACCGTCCGGTTCAGGCGGGGCTGAAATTAAGTGTATAAAAAATAAAATAATATTTATTTGTGTTATATAGCTACTAAAATTAAATAAATTAAAAGATTCATATAATAAAATCGTAGAATAGTCAAAACTGTACAATGAATATTATTTTAAAAGAATACTTGGGGCGTTATTTACAATCAATATCGAAGCCAAAAATTATTGTCTGTGTGTCTGTATCCGGGTTAAACTCAAAATTTATTTAAAATTTTGGTACAGAGATAGCTTGAGACCTCAAGAAGGAAAAATTTCTCTTTTCGTTATCGGTCAACCACTATATCTATACTAATCACTACATAGTATAAAACAAAGTCGCTTTCTCTGTCCCTATGTCCCTATGTATGCTTAAATCTTTAAAACTACGCAACGGATTTTGATGCGGTTTTTTTAATAGATAGAGTGATTCAAGAGGAAGGTTTTAGTATATAATTTATTATGTTTTAGACAAAGCGGGCGGAAAGCTAGTATTATATAACTTAAGCTTTATAAAATATTCCTTAACTACGAGGACGGTCCTTATGTAGAGAAAACGTAAACATGTACCACGGGCGAAGCCGGGGGGGGACTGCTAGTAATAAATAATGATACTCACGTATAGTATTATGTGTGTGTGGCGGTGGGGGGGGGCGGTTCGTGGTCTGCTAAGTTAGCGCTGCCCGCTAGTGCACTGTGTCTAGGTAATAGTGGGGGCACTCGTTCCTGTACACGATATTATAAAATAACATTCATATTTGCATTTTCGCCTTTAGTACACCGACGCATTCGCGTGCGGCAGCGAAACAACGAAAAATCTGTCAGTAGTGTGGCAGGATTTCGCATATGATATGTCTCACTCTAGCACATAGATAGATGAAATAGTTGCGTCCTTGTCAGTATTGTTTCGCAAGGAACTGCGAAATGGCCATTACACAGACGCATTGCGAAAAAGTTGCGAAAATATTGCTGTGTACTAACGTTCCGCAGATATTTCGCTACGCAGTAGTTTCGCAGAGATTCGCTGCCGCACGCGAATGCGTAGGTGTACTAACGGCGTTAGATATTAAATAAAATTTAAGGGTGCTTCGCGGTCGGGTTATGGTAAAAATAAATATTATATTCTTAGGGATTTTAAATTCAACATAGAAAAGTTTTATTCCTTACAAAATGATTTTATATGTCTACTGGCTTCAACAATAAAATAATAATCGACTAAAAATAATAATTAACACGACTAAACACAACAAAAACGACCGTTACGTCCGAGAGCCAAATGCGAAGTGTCAAATCCGCTGTTCAACTAATTTTTATAAACACCCTCTCGGTTTGGGTTGCCAGTTGGGGATTTGTTTCTAACAATATACAGGGTGTCCCACTATTGGTATACTAAGCGCGAAGGGATTTGTAGTTTTGCTTACACTGATCATGAAAAAAATACTTAAACAACAAAATTGCGTCAAAAATTTTTTGCTAAATTTTTCCTAAAAATTCTTGTTTTCTTCTCTAGCTTCGCGCAGCCGGCATATACCGCTTCTCTAATGTGAGCATTTTGTCTATGAAAACATAATCTTAAACAATAGGTCACGTGCTGGTGGCAAAGTTGGGCGGGTTGCTTGTTATGGGTGTACACATAGAGTTCTAAGAATTCATCTATTTGAAAAAAAAATGCGTCTGGAATTTTATAAGTATTTTTTACGTACTCAGCGTATGCAAAACTATAACCTCCTTTGAGCTTAGTATACCAACAGTGGGACACCCTATATATATTCTCACCTGTTCCATCCGCCTGCACGCCAAGTGATCAACACTTCGCGAGTAGAACAGTTCCGCGTCCACTATCGCCGGCCGTGGGGACAGTGCTCCGCGCGACCGACTGGCGCCAGTGCACACGCCAGTGCACACGCCAGTGCTAGTGAGCGAGCCAGTCAGCGAGCCAGTGCTCGAGCCAGTGCCACTGCAGAGGGATATGGAGACGCTGCTCGTGCTGTTGCAGCTGTGGGAACGTAACGAATATACAGATATTTTGCGGTTAAAAAAAATCAAACTTTTAGCATCTTGGGAACTCTCAACTCAAACTTATAGCACATTGGGATTCTTTTTTTTTGCATAGACTGGCTGAAAAACATATTTTTCTTTAAAAATTCGAATTCGATTGGATAAAATATAATTTCGACGTCATTTTTATGTTTGCGCGCGGAAAATCTAGATAGTTAACCACAACGCAGTTTATAATATATTTATTTAAACAGAGGGGTATCAGAAAAAATACACAAAACATACAAAATTTTCATACCTAAAAAATTAAAAAAGATCTCTATAATTAACTACTTTCGTTAATTATAATTTTAAAATAAAATAAAAAATAAAAACATACCGATCGTGTCTCGGCGAATGGTTGTCTCTCGGCGAAGGCGGTTCGTCTCTCGCCGATATACTATTCCTGCTAAAATAATACAAATAATAACACATTTAGAAAAGTTCACAGGAAAAAATAGTTTAAAATAAAATTTTTAATGAATGTACTATATAATATTATAAATGCGAAAGTAACTCTGTCTGTCTGTTACGCTTTCCCGCTTTAACCTCTCAACCGATTTTGATGAAATTTGGCACAGACAATCTTTAGACCCTGAGAAAGAACATAGGCTACCTTTTATCGAAACACCACGCGGGCGAAGCCGCGGGCGGAAACCTAGTAAATTATATAATTAAAACTACATACCTAGCATGAGCATTCAACGTAGCCACGGATTTGCTCTTATCGAAGAAAGCCAATTTATCGAATAAACTCAATTGTCCCAATTGCGCTAAAGACGAAGAACTGGATCGCTCCAACCGCGGGCTTGTTAGTGATCTATCACCTGGAATATATATATTATTATTAGTATAATCATTTTCATCATAACAACAATTATATGACTAGAAAGATAATCAACACAACATACTATAAATAAATAAATAAATATTTCAGGACAATTTTCACACACGGCACGATCTGATCCCATACTAAGCTTTCGCTTGTGTTATGGAAACCAGATGGCTGATAAACATACATATATAATTTTATATAAATACTCATATAGATAACTAGCGGTCCGCCCCGGCTTCGCCCGTGGTACATGTTTACGTTTATTCTACATAAGAACCATCCTCGTACTTCAAGGAATATAATAAAAAAAGAATTATCGAAATCGGTCCACCCGTTCACGCGTGATGCCATGACCAAAGAAAACAAAACGGGTTTCATTTTTATATATATAGATAGGCTACTTTTTATCCCGGAAATCCCACGGGAACGGGAACTATGCGGGTTTTTCTTTGAAAACGCGGGCGAAGCCGCGGGCGGAAAGCTAGTTCTCTATAAATATACATTTTTATGAAGAGAATATTTTTATAATAAAACATTAACAACCCACATAACCAACTGAATATCTGAAGAAACAATCCAAAATATTATGTACATAAAATCCGTAAAAAATATTTCTACGTTTAATTATGTACATAATATTTTATTCATTACATTATTACATACAATCATCATCAAATTAAAACTCGAAAAAAAAATAATCATGTCTACTTTTACTAGTGTACTTATATTCAGAAGTTATTTTTTTAATTACCATTGATTGTATCAAACAGAAAATCATTAAAACTACCACAGAAAAAGCGAGCGTGCCGAGCACACGTGTCAGAAGTGAAACTTCTTTGGCAAGATACAAAAATACTAAAATCGTCGCCTCAACGGTATTGCCATGACGCGACCTTGAAATTTTACTCTCAACGCGCCTAAAGAAGTTTCACTTCAAAAAAAAAAAAACACTAAAAATAAATAAAAAATATATTATTTTAAGACAAATACTCACTCCTATCGTCATGGTGTATCGGTAGCGAAGCTAGAGACGCTCCGTCCCATGTGCATATACTTGTTGGCGATAGTTGGGCCACACCTGCAAATCAAATCAAATTCAAATTCAAATCAATCAAATATAAATCAAATATTTATTTATGATTTTCAAACAAAGGATACAGTCTATATTATTTTTACATAGCTTATAATTGAATGCAATAACAGGAAAATTCAACATTATATTCAAGTGACATACAATACGTCAATTTGCCAAAAAATAATATATAATTTTAAACTAAATTTTTACATTATAATAATTTTATAAATTGAATCGATTTGAATTAAGAAAAATTCAAATGAATAAAAATATATTAACAAGTGAAATACTCACTCAAAGTATCTTCATTGCTAGAAATGCTGGTCGTCGAATGGTGATGGTCGTGCGATCGGCGAGATATTTTAACCGGTTTAACCGATAGCTCTGGGTATTTTCGGGGCTGTAAGAATTAATAATATCACTAATCACTAATCTATATACTATATATAAAACTCAAAGGTGACTGATATAGTGATCTATCAACGCACAGCCCAAACCACTGGACGTATCGGGCTGAAATTTGGCATGCAGGTAGATGTTAGGACGTAGGCATCCGCTAAGAAAGGATTTCCCGAAATTCTTGCGGGAACGGGGAAAAACGGGGATGCACGTACAAAGTCGTGGGCGGAAGCTAGTAATATTATAAATGCGAAAGTTTGTGAGGATGTGTGTGTGTTTGTTACTCTTTCACGCAAATACTACTGAACCGATTACAAGGAAATTTAGCACACATATAGAGGGTAACTTGGATTAACGCATAGAATAGGTTTCATCCCGGAAATCCGACGGGAACGGGAACTATGCGGGTTTTTCTTTCGAAACGCGGGCGAAGCCGCGGGTGGAAAGCTAGTAGACAATAAATGTGAGAAAGTATAAAATTTTAAAACAGCTTTTTAAGAAATGCTTTTGATTTGATAAAAATTACACTAAAAAATTCAATTTTTTCATTTAAAAGTTAAAATATGGCAAATAAAACTTGAATAAAATAAATAATTTTTCAAACTAATCAAAACAATTTAAAAACTCGAATTTTCCATACTAAAAACCTAATTATTTCAACAAGGAATACTCACAAACTTAGGCGTAGGTTTGGCGGGGGGTCGGGGTTCGATTTCCAGACTTTTCGCGTACAAATAATTCGTTACTTCGTTGTCGTCCATGCCGGGGAACGGGTCTAGTGTTTCTAGGAACATCTGTAATATAAAGTTAATTATAATTATTTATTTATTTATAATATTAGTATGTATACTTATTACATAAATAGTAACAATTTTGCAGATTTATGTAACCTAAAAATCACAATAAAAAATTGAGTTTCTATTTCTATTTCAAATATGTACTTGTTACTGAGATCGTTAGAAGATAAGAGATATAAGTGCCTCTAATCAGAGGCGGCTCGTGACAAAATTGTATGGGTGTTCACTTGAAATAAAACAACGAAAATACTATTGTATTTTTATTTGCGTTAGCAGGATAATTTATTACAAAAAAATGAGCACCACATTATAAATCCATACTAATATACTATATAATACTATATGAAAGAAACTCTGTCTGTCTGTCTGTTACACAATCACGCCTAAACTACTGAACCAATTTGCATGAAATTTGGTATGGAGATATTTTGATACCCGAGAAAGGACATAGGCTACCTTTTATTGCGAAATATGTACCACAGGTGAAGCCGGAACGGACCTCTAGTAATATTATAAATGCGAAAGTGTGTTTATTCGTTTTAATGTGACATGGCCATGGGTAACTTTTGACAGCGGTGAAACGACTCATACTAATGCGAATTTAACATCAGGGGAATCCGCGGGCAAAGAAAAATATATGAATATTGTTTTCAATAAAAATGATGATGATGATATTGTTCATGAAATTAATAATAATTCCATAATTCCAGGGCCCTGGTGAAAGCGCCCAACGACCGGGCGAGTTTATACGTTCGCTAGCTATGCAGATACTGAGCCATTCTGCGCACGCGCGGCCTGTGGATAGAGAGCATAGCGTACGGGATGTGGGTGGGAATAGGTGGGTGGTTTACTTTAATCAAGTCGTAAATATTTCCAATTTTAGGAAGATTAGAAAAATGATTTTAACAATAGTTAGGGAAATTTCGATTGACAGAAAAATTACGATGTCAGGAAAAATTTCTATAAGTCAGGAAAATTTCCATGTCGAGAAAATTTCTATAAGCTGGAAAATGTCCATAAGAAAGGAAAATTTCTATAAACAAGGAACATTTCTATACGCCAGGTAAATTTCGATGACAGGAAAATTTCTATACGTCAGGACAAAATTCTATAAGCCAGGAAAATTTCCATACGTGAGGAAAATTTCTCTTTGCCGCAAAATTATATAGATAAGGAAAATTTTTATAAGTCAGGAAAATGTTTATAAGCCAGGAAAATTTCTATACGTTGGGAAAATTTCTATATGCCAGCAAAATTTCTATACGTCAGGAAAATTTCTATACGTCAGGAAAAATTCTATAAGCCAGGAAAATTTCCATACGTGAGGAAAATTGCTCTTTGCCGCAAAATTATATAGATAAGGAAAATTTGTATAAGTCAGGAAAAAGTTTATAAGACAGTAAAATTTCTATACGTTGGGAAAATTTCTATAAGCCAGCAAAATTTCTATACGTCAGGAAAATTTCTATACGTCAGGAAAAATTCTATAAGCCAGGAAAATTTCCATACGTGAGTCAAATTTCTCTTTGCCGCAAAATTATAAAGATAAGGAAGTCAGGAAAATGTATATAAGCCAGGAAAATTTTCATACGTTGGGAAAATTTCTATAAGCCAGCAAAATTTCTGTACGTATATATATTTATAAAAATGTATATAGAAAAATTTTCCTGACGTATATAAATTTTCCTGACGTATATAAATTTTCCTTATCTATATAAGGAAAATTTGTATAACTCAGGAAAATGTTTATAAGCCAGGAAAATTTCTATACACCAGGAAAATTTCCATAAAGGAAAATTTAAGACAAGAAAATTTCCATGTCCGGAAATATATACGCCAGGATAATTACTTTACGTCAGGAAAAATTCTATAAGCCAGGAAAATTTCTATACGTGAGGAAAATTTCTTTTTGCCGCAAAAATTTCCATAAGTCTGGAAAAATCCATAAGTCGGGAAAATTTCGATAAGACAGGAGAATTTCTATACGTCAGGAAAATTTCTCTTTGTGGGGAAAATTTCTATAAGTCAGGAAAATTTCGATAAGTCAATAAAAAATAATTTTATACATAAATTATGATAAAATACGTATTTAAGGCGATAGAAACGATTCAACTATAAATTTATATTTAAACGTGGTATGCATAATAAATAACCTTATATTTAGTGTTTCTCAGAAATAATTCAGAAGAGAACTTAATACAACGGTTCCGTGAGATGGGAGAGGATACGGAAGATTGCTCTAAACCGTTGTTAGGCGATTGTGAAGGTAATATTATTATTTATTTAATTAAGTATTTAATTTGATAGATAAATTAAAAAATTTAATCAGAGAGATAATGTAAAAAGCAGTTTTAATCCTACTAATATTATAAATGCGAAAGTTTGTGAGGATGTGTGTGTGTGTGTGTGTGTGTTTGTTACTCTTTCACGCAAATACTACTGAACCGATTACAATGAAATTTAGCACACATATAGAAGGTAACTTGGATTAACACATAGGGTAGGTTTTATCCCGGAAATCCCACGGGAACGGGAACTATGCGGGGTTTTCCTTTGAAAACGCGGGCGAAGCCGCGGGCGGAAATCTAGTGTCTATATAAACACTAAAAATTATAAAGTATTTCAAAACGAATTCAATTATTATTTAGCAAAATTAGAAAATCCCCGAATTTGCAATTTGCATTCGCGAGCGTATTCATAGTGTTTGTTTATAATATTGGAGTGGCAACGTCGCGCGCAATTGCTGCTGTCATGCGATGCGCAACGTCGCTTGAGAGCGGCGCTCCGAAAATGGCTATTTTTCCATAGTAAATCTTTTGTTTCACGCGCAGGACTGATTTCTCTTTCACTCTTATTGGATTTCGTATGTAGGCAATGTACTGAATGTTGTTTCATAGGAGCGCAATCGAGAGCGCTCCGTAAGCTCCGTTTCGCGCGTTACTTATGAAATGAACAAGAGTGTATGTAATGTATTTTATTTGTAATGTGTAAAGGTACTTATTTTATTGATATTAGTATTGGAGTTTTTTACGATAGATTTTAAATAATGAGCAGGTATAACTTTATTATAATTATTTATGGGAGTTCACTGCACCAGCGCTCCAGACGACGAGCCGCCTCTGCCTCTAATTTATATAAGACATTAAAAAAATTGATTTATGACTGATTGTAGTATTGGTAAGATTTACTCTAAATTAAAATATAATTTCTTGTCAATTCTTCCTTCCTTGCAAAAATAGCTTTAAATAACTAATAATTAACGAGAAGTTTGCTATTGAGAATAATATTTCTTTTTTTAATTTTCAGAGGCGATGTTATACGCAGTTCTAACTATCAAAACCAAAGAAACATACAATATTGCCACTATGCCAAATGACCACCTATCCTTTCTTTTTTCTATCTTTCTATATTTTCCATAACTTACCCTAGTCCTCGGTTCCACGGTAAGACAGTAAGGCTGATTCTGGTATTGCTGTATCTCTCCAGTTATCTCCGCTACTTTTCTTCTTTTCGAGAAGTTTATTAATTGTGAGTTTGGTAAGTAATCTGAAATAAATATAAAAATTATCATATAAAGTTATTCAAAAAGTTGGGACTGAAATATTTCGCAGTTGTTCAAAAAGTTGCGACTTTGAAATAGTTCGGAAAGTTGTTCAAAAGTTGGGACTTCGAAATATTTCGGAAAGTTGTTCAAAATGTTGCGACTTTGAAATAGTTCGGAAAGTTGTTCAAAAAGTTGCGACTGAAATAGTTCGGAAAGTTGTTCAAAAAGTTGCGACTTTGAAATAGT
>CAJQZM010042452.1:0-12707 GCA_907164665.1 Colias nastes | reverse complement strand
ATATGTGAATTTATATTTATATTGTGTATGTACAGATATGTATATATATTTTTTCATGTGTGTGTGTGTCTTGTTTTTTGTAGAGATAAAAAATACTGTTAAGTATCTCAGGTCATAAAGTGTATGTATGTCTGTCTCACCCCGCGCTATGGTGTCGGCGCTGCAGCAGCGCGGAGCTCTGCGGGCGGAGCAGCTCGGGGGCGGGCGGGGGGCGCGGCGGGAGGGGGGGAGGACTGCTCGAAGCAGCGGGGGGGGAGCCCGCGTCGCTACCCGGCGGCTGCAGGGCGATGAAATAACATATTATATTCATTTATCTATACTAATATTATAAAGCTGAAGAGTTTGTTTGTTTGTTTGTTTGAACGCGCTAATCTCGGGAACTACTGGTCCGATTTAAAAAATTCTTTCGGTGTTAGAAAGCTCATTTATCGAGGAAGGTTATAGGCTATATATCATCACGCTACGACCAACAGGAGCTGAGCAATGCGGGTGAAACCGCGGGGAGCAGCTAGTTTATATATATAAACGTTCAAAAGAACACTGCCCAAAACAAAAAAAGAGCGTGTCTTGATACCCTAATTGGTTTTAAGTTTATTATATTTTAGAAAGTGTTATTAATAAAATGTTTTACTTATGTATTAAGTACCTACTACTAATATTATAAATGCGAAAGAGCGTGTGTGCCGAGCACACGTGTCAGAAGTGAAACTTCTTTGGCAAGATTCATATACCAAAATGTGACGGTATTGCCATGACGCGACCTTGAAATTCTACTCTCAACGCGCCTAAAGAAGTTTATAGATCTTGCCAAAGAAGTTTCGCTTCTGGCACGTGTGCTCGGCGCACACGTTCTTTTTTTATCTAATATGTATGCAAAAAGTATTAAAACCTATATCACTACATAGTATAAACTATAAAACAAAGTCGCTTTCTCTGTCCCTATGTCCCTTTGTATGCTTAAATCTTTAAAACTACGCAACGGATTTTGATGCGGTTTCTTTTAATAGATAGAGTGATTCAAGAGGAAGGTTTTAACTTTTAGTATATAATTTTTTTAGGTTTTAGACAAAGCGGGCGAAGCCGCGGGCGGTAAGCTAGTAAATAATAAATAACTTACATGGTGTGTAGGAGTGACTGCTGAGTCTCGTCTCCGTCGCGGCGGTAAGGGGGGCGGGGTGCTACAACTAGTCTCGCCTGGAAAATATAATTAAATTCATACAAATATGCCATAATTTCTAGTTTACTGAACTAAATACTACTACTACTACTACATAATCTGACCGCCTCATTGGTACAGTGGTTGACGCGTGAGCGTAACACCGAGGGGTCCTGGGTTCGATTCCCGGTGGAGACGAAGAAAAAAAAAATGTCTCGATCTGGCAGGACACAGAAGGCTGATCACCTACTTGTCCCTAAAGAAAATCGATCAGTGAAACAGATGTATAATGCATCTGCCCCTTACCTTACTTGGGGACATGGGACTTTACTTTTAAACTAAATAAATATAGAGGTAATGCGCCTTTGGTGATCAGGCCTTTGTAATCTTTTCCCGAAAATTTTAATCCAGACTTGTTCAAACAAATCGATAATCAAAAACTTATCTAATCCTTTAAGATTTTAAAACATTAAAGGGTGATTTTACAATATGGGGTTAAGAATAACATTATATAACTGCGTTAAAAACAACCGACTTCAAACTTGCACTTGCAACATTTACAAATACAGACAAAAATGCTCATAAAATAAAAACTAATGGGCCTATCCGAATAAAATTTTTATGGGACCAATTCGACACCATCCCGCATCGAACAAAAAAAGAATCACGTAAATCGGTTCAGAAACCTCGGAGTAATCGGTGTACATAGATAAAAAAAAAAAAACATACCGGCCGAATTGATAACCTCCTCCTTTTTTTTAAGTCGGTTAATTATTACGTTGTTAGACGTATAAATTTTAGGTAAGAATTGAAAAATCCCCTAAATTACATAGAGAATTTTTAAAAAACTCACATTGTGGATGCGACGACGGTGACGTGGCTGATGGAAAACTGAACGTCGGCGGCCTGAAAATATATAGAATAGAATAGTGTAAGATTAAAATAAATTTATTAGCAAAACCAAATTACCACCATCACAAAAAAAAGGCTCACTTTAAACAGACATAAAAATTAAAATCTTCGTGGCAGTTATGTTTCAAGTATATTGTATTGCTTATTAGAAAACTCTGCTTAATACACGCAGGCAATATGCGTAGGCAGAGTTTTGCTTCGGACAACTTTTGAGCGTGTTTGTTTATTTATTTATTTATTTTTATTTATAATCTTTATTGCATACAAAATATAAATACAAATTTCACACACACAGACAGGACATTTGATGCAAAGGGCGGCTTTATTGCTTCAAGTAATTTCTTCCAAGCAACCCGAGCAACCAATGTATTGAAAAAAAAAGAAAATTAAGGCAGATTATGTACTGTTTGTGATTCAATTGTAAGCATTAAATGCCTATAAATTATTAAAAAAATATATTTTTTTTGTCCGGGCTAAACACAAAAAGTACTTCATGACATATTACTACCAGGTCGGGTCATATATCATCACACTAAGACCGATAAGAGTGGAGCAATGCGGGTAAAACCGCAGGGCATAGCTAGTCATCACTACATAGTATAAAACAAAGTCGCTTTCTCTGTCCCTGTGTCCCTTTGTATGCTTAAATCTTTAAAACTGCGCAACGGATTTTGATGCGGTTTTTTTTAATAGATAGAAGTGATTCAAGAGGAAGGTTTTAGTATATAATTTATTAGGTTTTAGACAAAGCGGGCAAAGCCGCGGGCGGTAAGCTAGTTACTAATAAAAGTGAAATAAATAACCTTTCCAATGTGAGCGGGCTTGCGGCGGGCGGTGGTGCGGGCGAGCGCTTCGGTGACATCGCCGGGCTCCTGCAGACAGACATACAAACAAACACTATTAATACGACCTGTATGTGTCTAGACACTTATTGCTATAATTGTAAGCCATTTTCTCTGTCTGTCTCTCTCTCATAGAAAGCAAACCAGTTATTTTAGTAACTTCGTTTCGTCCCTTGACACCTCTCAATTTTTTTTCAATAAAAATTAATTTAAAATTAAAAATTAAATTTACCTAAATGGAAATAAAAACCTACTTACCTAAACAACTCGTGATGTTTCGGACTCGGCAATGGTTTTTCACCGTCCGGTTCAGGCGGGGCTGAAATTAAGTGTATAAAAAATAAAATAATATTTATTTGTGTTATATAGCTACTAAAATTAAATAAATTAAAAGATTCATATAATAAAATCGTAGAATAGTCAAAACTGTACAATGAATATTATTTTAAAAGAATACTTGGGGCGTTATTTACAATCAATATCGAAGCCAAAAATTATTGTCTGTGTGTCTGTATCCGGGTTAAACTCAAAATTTATTTAAAATTTTGGTACAGAGATAGCTTGAGACCTCAAGAAGGAAAAATTTCTCTTTTCGTTATCGGTCAACCACTATATCTATACTAATCACTACATAGTATAAAACAAAGTCGCTTTCTCTGTCCCTATGTCCCTATGTATGCTTAAATCTTTAAAACTACGCAACGGATTTTGATGCGGTTTTTTTAATAGATAGAGTGATTCAAGAGGAAGGTTTTAGTATATAATTTATTATGTTTTAGACAAAGCGGGCGGAAAGCTAGTATTATATAACTTAAGCTTTATAAAATATTCCTTAACTACGAGGACGGTCCTTATGTAGAGAAAACGTAAACATGTACCACGGGCGAAGCCGGGGGGGACTGCTAGTAATAAATAATGATACTCACGTATAGTATTATGTGTGTGTGGCGGTGGGGGGGGCGGTTCGTGGTCTGCTAAGTTAGCGCTGCCCGCTAGTGCACTGTGTCTAGGTAATAGTGGGGGCACTCGTTCCTGTACACGATATTATAAAATAACATTCATATTTGCATTTTCGCCTTTAGTACACCGACGCATTCGCGTGCGGCAGCGAAACAACGAAAAATCTGTCAGTAGTGTGGCAGGATTTCGCATATGATATGTCTCACTCTAGCACATAGATAGATGAAATAGTTGCGTCCTTGTCAGTATTGTTTCGCAAGGAACTGCGAAATGGCCATTACACAGACGCATTGCGAAAAAGTTGCGAAAATATTGCTGTGTACTAACGTTCCGCAGATATTTCGCTACGCAGTAGTTTCGCAGAGATTCGCTGCCGCACGCGAATGCGTAGGTGTACTAACGGCGTTAGATATTAAATAAAATTTAAGGGTGCTTCGCGGTCGGGTTATGGTAAAAATAAATATTATATTCTTAGGGATTTTAAATTCAACATAGAAAAGTTTTATTCCTTACAAAATGATTTTATATGTCTACTGGCTTCAACAATAAAATAATAATCGACTAAAAATAATAATTAACACGACTAAACACAACAAAAACGACCGTTACGTCCGAGAGCCAAATGCGAAGTGTCAAATCCGCTGTTCAACTAATTTTTATAAACACCCTCTCGGTTTGGGTTGCCAGTTGGGGATTTGTTTCTAACAATATACAGGGTGTCCCACTATTGGTATACTAAGCGCGAAGGGATTTGTAGTTTTGCTTACACTGATCATGAAAAAAATACTTAAACAACAAAATTGCGTCAAAAATTTTTTGCTAAATTTTTCCTAAAAATTCTTGTTTTCTTCTCTAGCTTCGCGCAGCCGGCATATACCGCTTCTCTAATGTGAGCATTTTGTCTATGAAAACATAATCTTAAACAATAGGTCACGTGCTGGTGGCAAAGTTGGGCGGGTTGCTTGTTATGGGTGTACACATAGAGTTCTAAGAATTCATCTATTTGAAAAAAAAATGCGTCTGGAATTTTATAAGTATTTTTTACGTACTCAGCGTATGCAAAACTATAACCTCCTTTGAGCTTAGTATACCAACAGTGGGACACCCTATATATATTCTCACCTGTTCCATCCGCCTGCACGCCAAGTGATCAACACTTCGCGAGTAGAACAGTTCCGCGTCCACTATCGCCGGCCGTGGGGACAGTGCTCCGCGCGACCGACTGGCGCCAGTGCACACGCCAGTGCACGCGCTAGTGCTAGTGAGCGAGCTAGTGAGCGAGCCAGTGCTCGAGACAGTGCCACTGCAGAGGGATATGGAGACGCTGCTCGTGCTGTTGCAGCTGTGGGAACGTAACGAATATACAGATATTTTGCGGTTAAAAAAATCAAACTTTTAGCATCTTGGGAACTCTCAACTCAAACTTATAGCACATTGGGATTCTTTTTTTTGCATAGACTGGCTGAAAAACATATTTTTCTTTAAAAATTCGAATTCGATTGGATAAAATATAATTTCGACGTCATTTTTATGTTTGCGCGCGGAAAATCTAGATAGTTAACCACAACGCAGTTTATAATATATTTATTTAAACAGAGGGGTATCAGAAAAAATACACAAAACATACAAAATTTTCATACCTAAAAAATTAAAAAAGATCTCTATAATTAACTACTTTCGTTAATTATAATTTTAAAATAAAATAAAAAATAAAAACATACCGATCGTGTCTCGGCGAATGGTTGTCTCTCGGCGAAGGCGGTTCGTCTCTCGCCGATATACTATTCCTGCTAAAATAATACAAATAATAACACATTTAGAAAAGTTCACAGGAAAAAATAGTTTAAAATAAAATTTTTAATGAATGTACTATATAATATTATAAATGCGAAAGTAACTCTGTCTGTCTGTTACGCTTTCCCGCTTTAACCTCTCAACCGATTTTGATGAAATTTGGCACAGACAATCTTTAGACCCTGAGAAAGAACATAGGCTACCTTTTATCGAAACACCACGCGGGCGAAGCCGCGGGCGGAAACCTAGTAAATTATATAATTAAAACTACATACCTAGCATGAGCATTCAACGTAGCCACGGATTTGCTCTTATCGAAGAAAGCCAATTTATCGAATAAACTCAATTGTCCCAATTGCGCTAAAGACGAAGAACTGGATCGCTCCAACCGCGGGCTTGTTAGTGATCTATCACCTGGAATATATATATTATTATTAGTATAATCATTTTCATCATAACAACAATTATATGACTAGAAAGATAATCAACACAACATACTATAAATAAATAAATAAATATTTCAGGACAATTTTCACACACGGCACGATCTGATCCCATACTAAGCTTTCGCTTGTGTTATGGAAACCAGATGGCTGATAAACATACATATATAATTTTATATAAATACTCATATAGATAACTAGCGGTCCGCCCCGGCTTCGCCCGTGGTACATGTTTACGTTTATTCTACATAAGAACCATCCTCGTACTTCAAGGAATATAATAAAAAAAGAATTATCGAAATCGGTCCACCCGTTCACGCGTGATGCCATGACCAAAGAAAACAAAACGGGTTTCATTTTTATATATATAGATAGGCTACTTTTTATCCCGGAAATCCCACGGGAACGGGAACTATGCGGGTTTTTCTTTGAAAACGCGGGCGAAGCCGCGGGCGGAAAGCTAGTTCTCTATAAATATACATTTTTATGAAGAGAATATTTTTATAATAAAACATTAACAACCCACATAACCAACTGAATATCTGAAGAAACAATCCAAAATATTATGTACATAAAATCCGTAAAAAATATTTCTACGTTTAATTATGTACATAATATTTTATTCATTACATTATTACATACAATCATCATCAAATTAAAACTCGAAAAAAAAATAATCATGTCTACTTTTACTAGTGTACTTATATTCAGAAGTTATTTTTTTAATTACCATTGATTGTATCAAACAGAAAATCATTAAAACTACCACAGAAAAAGCGAGCGTGCCGAGCACACGTGTCAGAAGTGAAACTTCTTTGGCAAGATACAAAAATACTAAAATCGTCGCCTCAACGGTATTGCCATGACGCGACCTTGAAATTTTACTCTCAACGCGCCTAAAGAAGTTTCACTTCAAAAAAAAAAAAACACTAAAAATAAATAAAAAATATATTATTTTAAGACAAATACTCACTCCTATCGTCATGGTGTATCGGTAGCGAAGCTAGAGACGCTCCGTCCCATGTGCATATACTTGTTGGCGATAGTTGGGCCACACCTGCAAATCAAATCAAATTCAAATTCAAATCAATCAAATATAAATCAAATATTTATTTATGATTTTCAAACAAAGGATACAGTCTATATTATTTTTACATAGCTTATAATTGAATGCAATAACAGGAAAATTCAACATTATATTCAAGTGACATACAATACGTCAATTTGCCAAAAAAATAATATATAATTTTAAACTAAATTTTTACATTATAATAATTTTATAAATTGAATCGATTTGACTTAAGAAAAATTCAAATCGAATGAAATTGAATTGAATGAAATCAAAGTGAAACGAATCGAATAAAATCAATGCAAATTCAAATTAAATACCATTCAAATCAAATCAAGAAAAAAATGACTACGTGAAATTGAATCGGTTCAAATTTAAATAGACCGAATCGAATAAGGACAAATTAAAATCCAATCTAATAGAATCAAATCGAGATAAATCAAATCAAAATTCAAATTATATGAAATTATTTATTTAACACTTTACTGTGCTAGAAAACAAGTACATAAAGGTAACAATATAACATTTAACGAAGCACAAGGGGATGCCTTATCACAGTGCAGATATCTCTGCCAGGCAACCACAGTAAGTTTCACTTTTTTACCTTCCTAACTTATTGTATCAAATCAAACTTAAGTTGAATTAAATCGAATTAAGGCAAATTGAAATCAAATCAAATAAAACTAAATCAAATTCAATAAATTGTAATATTATGATCGATATGTAATTTTTAATTAGATAAGAGTGGTTCTTGGTGAATATTTAAGTATATAATTTGTCGAAAAGCTAGTAAATAAATATAATACTCACTCAAAGTATCTTCATTGCTAGAAATGCTTGTCGTCGAATGATGATGGTCGTGCGATCGGCGAGATATTTTAACCGGTTTAACCGACAGCTCTGGGTATTTTCGCGGCTAGAAGAATTATTATTAATTAATAAATTATGAATAATTCCATATTTTGCAAAGCATACAATTTTGGGCAATCTTGTAAAGTACTGTAATAATTGATAAATAATTTTAGAATAACACTCGAAACAACTTTATATGTTTTTTTTTTTCTAAATATAACACGTGTTAAATTTTCTTATACCTTTTAAAGTGAAATACTAATTTTATTTGAAATTGAATTTGTAATTACTGAAAAACAGGTATTATAGTATCAAATAATAAAACTAAATAATAAGAAAACTAAATACGAAGTTCTAGCTATATGCATAAGGATTTGTTATGTTTTAAAATATTTTTCATTTGATCAATGATCACATCAAATCGGCTAAACAGATCTAGATAAAATTTGAAAGGAAAATAACATAATATAGACTATCACAATCAACCTTATTATTATTAATTTAATACCATACAACCTATTCTTTCTCAAACTAAACCAAAACAATATAAAAACTCGAATTTTCCATGCTAAAAAACAATATTTTCCATGCAATATACTTACAAACTTAGGCGTAGGTTTGGCGGGGGGTCGGGGTTCGATTTCAAGACTTTTCGCGTACAAATAATTTGTTACTTCGTTGTCGTCCATGCCGGGGAACGGGTCTAGTGTTTCTAGGAACATCTGGAATATAAAGTTAATAATAATTATTTTTATTTATAATATTAGTATGTATACTTCACTACATAGTATAAAACAAAGTCGCTTTCCCTGTCCCTATGTCCCTTTGTATGCTTAAATCTTTCAAACTACGCAACGGATTTTGATGCGGTTTTTTTTAATAGATAGCGTGATTCAAGAGGAAGGTTTTAGTGTATAATTTATTAGGTTTTAGACAAAGCGGGCGAAGCCGCGGGCGGAAAGCTAGTATTACATAAATAGCAACAATTTTGCAGATTTATGTAACCTAAAAATCACAATAAAAAATTGAGTTTGTTTTACAATTATGTAATTGTTACTGAGATCGTTACAAGACTTATCTTGTAGTTAGATATAAGTGTCTCTAATCAGAGGCGGCTCGTGACAAAATTGTATGGGTGTTCACTTGAAATAAAACAACGAAAATACAATAGCGTTAGCAGGATAATTTATTACAAAAAAAATGACCACCACATTATAAATCCATACTAATATACTAATACTAATATACTAATACTAATATACTAATATACTAATATACTAATATATATACTAATACTAATAATATTAAAAATGCGAAAGTAACTCTGTCTGTCTGTCTGTTACTCAATCACGCCTAAACTACTGAACCAATTTGCATGAAATTTGGTATGGAGATATTTTGATACCCGAGAAAGGACATAGGCTACCTTTTATTGCGAAATATGTACCACGGGCGAAGCCGGGGCGGACCTCTAGTAATATTATAAATGCGAAAGTGTGTTTATTCGATTTGTGACATGGCCATGGGTAACTTTTGACAGCGGTGAAACGACTCATACTAATGCGAATTTAACATCAGGGGAATCCGCGGGCAAAGAAAAATATATGAATATTGTTTTCAATAAAAATGATGATGATATTGTTCATGAAATTAATAATAATTCCATAATTCCAGGGCCCTGGTGAAAGCGCCCAACGACCGGGCGAGTTTATACGTTCGCTAGCTATGCAGATACTGAGCCATTCTGCGCACGCGCGGCCTGTGGATAGAGAGCATAGCGTACGGGATGTGGGTGGGAATAGGTGGGTGGTTTACTTTAATCAAGTCGTAAATATTTCCAATTTTAGGAAGATTAGAAAAATGATTTTAACAATAGTTAGGGAAATTTCGATTGACAGAAAAATTACGATGTCAGGAAAAATTTCTATAAGTCAGGAAAATTTCCATGTCGAGAAAATTTCTATAAGCTGGAAAATGTCCATAAGAAAGGAAAATTTCTATAAACAAGGAACATTTCTATACGCCAGGTAAATTTCGATGACAGGAAAATTTCTATACGTCAGGACAAAATTCTATAAGCCAGGAAAATTTCCATACGTGAGGAAAATTTCTCTTTGCCGCAAAATTATATAGATAAGGAAAATTTTTATAAGTCAGGAAAATGTTTATAAGCCAGGAAAATTTCTATACGTTGGGAAAATTTCTATATGCCAGCAAAATTTCTATACGTCAGGAAAATTTCTATACGTCAGGAAAAATTCTATAAGCCAGGAAAATTTCCATACGTGAGGAAAATTGCTCTTTGCCGCAAAATTATATAGATAAGGAAAATTTGTATAAGTCAGGAAAAAGTTTATAAGACAGTAAAATTTCTATACGTTGGGAAAATTTCTATAAGCCAGCAAAATTTCTATACGTCAGGAAAATTTCTATACGTCAGGAAAAATTCTATAAGCCAGGAAAATTTCCATACGTGAGTCAAATTTCTCTTTGCCGCAAAATTATAAAGATAAGGAAGTCAGGAAAATGTATATAAGCCAGGAAAATTTTCATACGTTGGGAAAATTTCTATAAGCCAGCAAAATTTCTGTACGTATATATATTTATAAAAATGTATATAGAAAAATTTTCCTGACGTATATAAATTTTCCTGACGTATATAAATTTTCCTTATCTATATAAGGAAAATTTGTATAACTCAGGAAAATGTTTATAAGCCAGGAAAATTTCTATACACCAGGAAAATTTCCATAAAGGAAAATTTAAGACAAGAAAATTTCCATGTCCGGAAATATATACGCCAGGATAATTACTTTACGTCAGGAAAAATTCTATAAGCCAGGAAAATTTCTATACGTGAGGAAAATTTCTTTTTGCCGCAAAAATTTCCATAAGTCTGGAAAAATCCATAAGTCGGGAAAATTTCGATAAGACAGGAGAATTTCTATACGTCAGGAAAATTTCTCTTTGTGGGGAAAATTTCTATAAGTCAGGAAAATTTCGATAAGTCAATAAAAAATAATTTTATACATAAATTATGATAAAATACGTATTTAAGGCGATAGAAACGATTCAACTATAAATTTATATTTAAACGTGGTATGCATAATAAATAACCTTATATTTAGTGTTTCTCAGAAATAATTCAGAAGAGAACTTAATACAACGGTTCCGTGAGATGGGAGAGGATACGGAAGATTGCTCTAAACCGTTGTTAGGCGATTGTGAAGGTAATATTATTATTTATTTAATTAAGTATTTAATTTGATAGATAAATTAAAAAATTTAATCAGAGAGATAATGTAAAAAGCAGTTTTAATCCTACTAATATTATAAATGCGAAAGTTTGTGAGGATGTGTGTGTGTGTGTGTGTGTGTTTGTTACTCTTTCACGCAAATACTACTGAACCGATTACAATGAAATTTAGCACACATATAGAAGGTAACTTGGATTAACACATAGGGTAGGTTTTATCCCGGAAATCCCACGGGAACGGGAACTATGCGGGGTTTTCCTTTGAAAACGCGGGCGAAGCCGCGGGCGGAAATCTAGTGTCTATATAAACACTAAAAATTATAAAGTATTTCAAAACGAATTCAATTATTATTTAGCAAAATTAGAAAATCCCCGAATTTGCAATTTGCATTCGCGAGCGTATTCATAGTGTTTGTTTATAATATTGGAGTGGCAACGTCGCGCGCAATTGCTGCTGTCATGCGATGCGCAACGTCGCTTGAGAGCGGCGCTCCGAAAATGGCTATTTTTCCATAGTAAATCTTTTGTTTCACGCGCAGGACTGATTTCTCTTTCACTCTTATTGGATTTCGTATGTAGGCAATGTACTGAATGTTGTTTCATAGGAGCGCAATCGAGAGCGCTCCGTAAGCTCCGTTTCGCGCGTTACTTATGAAATGAACAAGAGTGTATGTAATGTATTTTATTTGTAATGTGTAAAGGTACTTATTTTATTGATATTAGTATTGGAGTTTTTTACGATAGATTTTAAATAATGAGCAGGTATAACTTTATTATAATTATTTATGGGAGTTCACTGCACCAGCGCTCCAGACGACGAGCCGCCTCTGCCTCTAATTTATATAAGACATTAAAAAAATTGATTTATGACTGATTGTAGTATTGGTAAGATTTACTCTAAATTAAAATATAATTTCTTGTCAATTCTTCCTTCCTTGCAAAAATAGCTTTAAATAACTAATAATTAACGAGAAGTTTGCTATTGAGAATAATATTTCTTTTTTTAATTTTCAGAGGCGATGTTATACGCAGTTCTAACTATCAAAACCAAAGAAACATACAATATTGCCACTATGCCAAATGACCACCTATCCTTTCTTTTTTCTATCTTTCTATATTTTCCATAACTTACCCTAGTCCTCGGTTCCACGGTAAGACAGTAAGGCTGATTCTGGTATTGCTGTATCTCTCCAGTTATCTCCGCTACTTTTCTTCTTTTCGAGAAGTTTATTAATTGTGAGTTTGGTAAGTAATCTGAAATAAATATAAAAATTATCATATAAAGTTATTCAAAAAGTTGGGACTGAAATATTTCGCAGTTGTTCAAAAAGTTGCGACTTTGAAATAGTTCGGAAAGTTGTTCAAAAAGTTGCGACTGAAATAGTTCGGAAAGTTGTTCAAAAAGTTGCGACTTTGAAATAGT
>CAJQZM010042436.1:0-18958 GCA_907164665.1 Colias nastes | reverse complement strand
AGAGCAATCTATCAGTACCGGTCACAAGTTGCACATTTGAGTTTTTTTGGAAGAAAGAAATATTTTTTGATCGTATGGGGAAATTGTTTGAGCCAAAATTTTTTACTGCGTGTAACTCAGAAACGGTAGGATATAGGAAAAAATGATTTAGGTACAACTTGTAGATAATTTTATGGCCTTCCAACTTTTCCTTGAAAGTTTTTCTCTAACATGTACCGTTTTTGAGATTTAAGCGAAAAATGAAAAAAAATGGACCTTTTCCCCCCTTCCCCCCACTCCGGGGCTCCTCCTAGTGTCCCGGGGTTTTAGTATGTTTATTACCTAGGGACTCTTGACATGTTTCCGAAGAAACATCTTACGTTACTAACTCACGCACTCTAGAACTTTTTATTCAATGGACTACAGTGAGCAGAATGGATGATTGGATCCTCTCATAATTAAAAAAAAATCTATAATATTGTATCGTAAAACCAGAAATAGATACCTAGTCCTTTTTTTTTCAATATACTTAAGTACAAATAGTTACCTACCTACGTATAGTTTAGACAATATTATTTCTATTTGCTTATAGAGTATTTATTCTTATTTATATTTACCTTTAATTGCCAATAATAATCCAACAGATTTGGCCGATTATTACTTCTACTGCCATCATTGCGGGCGGTCCGCCCACGATCCATCGAGCTGTTGTTATTCCGGGACACAGTGGGCGACGTGTCTGTCGCCACACTGCTTCACGACATGTACAGAATGCAGCCAGCTCCTACTCCAGCATTTCAACCGATATCATCAACAGATCATTGTGCTTCGCCTTAATATTTTCGAAATTAATTAGGCACCTACCTGAATAATTTATTTCCTTTTATTATTTCTTTATCGTTGAAAAAATCTTCAACGATTTTATCAATTGTATATAAAATATTAGGAAATGATAATAATGAGATGAGTAATAAAGAAGAATGTTTGAATAGAAAGATCGTCCGAGCATAGTTCGGCCAATAATATTATCTTCTGGAATATTGTTGGGAAATACAGCTTTTAGAGCGTCTATCCTATGCCTTTCAGCTAATTAAAGATGTTAATTAAAATAATTGTTATTAGGGGTTAAGGATAAGTAATTACCTACTGGAGTTGTGTGAAAAACCTACGTAGGTACCTATGTGTTGTTATATTTAAATCAAATTGTGATCTTAAGTATATGTATATAACCAGCGAATCATTCCCGAGTTGTTTCCATTGTAAAACCTATTTATATTTCTCTTTTTATATCTATGTAAATTGTTAAATAAATAAGTTTATGAACGTGTACGTACCTCCCTTCATCCAGAGTACAATAAATTGTAAGTAACTTAGCAACTCAAATAAATGAGTTAGATACCTACATAAAGTGTACTATTATCACCAAATGTTCAATTTATTCTAGTCGTCGCTCTAGTCACTATTGTATATTTTATTGCTGTAAATTTTATAATATTATACTACATTCTTAGGTATTTGAAAATAAAACTAATTTATATCGTATAGTATAAAGTATAAGCAAATAAACATATCTCTATTCAAATAAGTGTTTTATTACTTACCTACACTTAAACAGTGTCTTTGCAGCAAGATCCGTATAAAATCCACATGTGTGATATAGGCGGGTGATGCGTTAATTATAGTTACCTACATGTACCTACATAACACTGAAAATCGCACAAAATGCGACTACTGTCTAAAGATATATTATACGACCGATACGATTCAGTTTACATTCTTGCATAGGCTTTTGTATGTGGCAATAGATTAAATCATTGGTCATTGCGTGATTTAACTACATTCCATAGTAACTATTTTTATGGATTGCAACGAAATACCATGTAGGAAACGGCCGCGGCGGTAGGAAATAATATGTGAGATTTCCGGTTCATGTTCGTGACAGAAAACCAAACAGAAAAAAATAATGAATGTTGAATGGACGTGACATAGTCCTCATTAACAGTTTTATATAACATTTGAGATGTTTCTTAGCTTCTTATGAGATATTTGCCAAACACTTGGAACAGCAGACATCACAGACAGACATCTCATTGAATAGAACAGCACGCGTAATTTATACACGCGTGCTGTTCAAGCCAAGTGTGGGGACACTTAAAATTCTTTGATTATGAGCATTGAGCATATTTGTAAACATTTTGCTCATGAGGATAATATTATAAAAAAAGGGTTAATAAGAATAAAACCTCAGAAAATATATAGTCAATTTTATTTTCAAAAGAAGCCAATCGCAAATAGCACAATTTAAATCATCCGTGACTGTCATGAACACATGAAAACATTTTAGTTTGTATAAAAAATAACCTAAAATATAAATAATAATTTTTTGCTAAATATCAGCCAGCTACATTAACTTTGCCCATTGAATGGATAGCCTCAACTGTAGACAAATCTACGGAGTCATCTTCATCTACTTCTGGCTTTGGGGCTTCTTGTTTTTCCAATTTAGGTGTACTTCTAGGAAAATCTAGTTTACTCCAAGCACCAGGCTCGGCCTTTTTCAATTTAATCTCAACTTTAGTTCCCAACATTGAAGCACTACTCTTATCTACATCTATGACCTGCAATACAAATTATGTTAGTTTCATAGACCTCATCTATTATATGCAGCAAAAAGTTTGATGTTGCCAACACACAAAAATAAAAATAAAGTATCATCTGAATGGCTGATGCACTTATTGGTATGAGATTCTTGGTTCACATATAAATAATTCTTTTATACATATAAATATTTGAATAAATACGAAAATGAAAGGTTTTGTACTCTTGCTTAGTAAAATTGCCCTTGATAATTAGTTTTTAGGCCATCATTAATAACTAGTACCTACTCTCTACTGTCTCTACTTCAAAATTGTTCTACATTGTTATCTGACTTAAATGTGTGCTAGTACTTACTCCTCTTAACTCCAAATCTAGTTCAAATGCGGCATTTCCTTCTTCACGGAAGAACAACTTGACATTAAGTCGTATTGGATTTACTTTAACAAAACTAGCGATTGGATCATATTTCTTAGCGTATACACTGACTATAACATAATCGGGGGTTTGATGCCAGTCCCAACGACATTTTACCGTCCCTGCTGCAGTTGTCTGAAAATTAATTCATTATATTTATATTGAAAAAATTAACCCATTGAGCCCCAAGTGGCCCGATCGGTCCACGTCACAATAGATTTTCTATTGTGTCTGTGGTTCCGGGGCCCGAGTTATAAAAAAAAAAAACAATAGATTCATAATTATTGTTTATTTAAATTTAAGACGACACGCCTTAATAATCGCCACAATAAGGCGAAAATCTTGAATTCAAACAATTGATCATGATCAATTGTAAAAAAAAATTGTATTTAATTTTTAGTTCTATATTTTCTATATCTGTACTTTTCAATAATTTAATACATCTAATTGAAAATATTACCCCACTATTTTTTATGAAAAGCATAAAATCTTACCTCTTTAAACCATTTGTGGGTGCCTGTTGTACATCCAGGTTGACTCAAGAACACATTGAAGTCAGTGGTTCTCTTCTGACAACAGGACCAGAATTTGAGACCTTCATGGAAGATGGGACAGCCGGGGTGATACATACATATATCGTTGTTTGTTTGTGGTCCCTCGTAAGACGTGTTACATCCACCATTCTTGCATGTTGTACCAATTGCGACAATGCTGAAATAAATAAGGTGTAATATTACACATTGATTTAAATAATTTAATGCAACTCAGAAATCAACTTTATATGTGCATGTTTCTTAGTCTCAAGGCAATAGATAAGGGAAAATTAAAGTAGGACATTTTAAACCTTAGATCATTAAGTAATGGATAACACTCACAGGCGCTTCCCCTTTTGCCGAGGTATAAGATTTTTCAAATCGAAAAATCTTATGCATTCATAAAAACTACTTGCGTAATCGATTACAAACACTGTGCGTATTCGTAAAACATCGAAAGGACGTCTGCGAGTGCTCCGCTAAAAATGCCGTTTTGTGCTGTCAAGTCTTGCAGAAGCAAGTCAAACACATCAAATATTAAAAAAGATGGAATAACCTTTCATTTGTAAGTATTTTTTTATTTTTTTTTACGTAAATATCAATTTAAATGCAATTTATAATAATCGTCGATGTATCGTTTAGCGATATGATCAAGACAAATAATCGAGTCATGTGTTTACTCGATCATTGATGCGGCCTCACGAGACTATCATGGAAAGAAAATATACAAATTTAATCTTTATGAACTAAGAGATAAAGTTGAATTTAAAACGCGATATTGAACCGCATTCCCCACGAGACTATATTTTAAAGAAATACAAATTTAGCGAGACTATCTTGAAAAGAAATACAAATTTAATCTTTATGAACTAAGCGATAAAGTTGAATTTAGAACGCGATATTGAACCGCACTCCCCACGAGACTATAAAGCGATGTAGCGAGACTATCTTGAAAAGAAATTCAAATTTAATCTTTATGAACTTAGTGATAGAGTTGAATTTAAAAACTCGTCGCTTAAAGGGTCGTAAATTTTTACGACTTCCTTTAGTGACGGACTGCTTTTAACTTGAACGTCGATAAAAAAATATTTTCCTAAGTATAATTTGAAATGAGATGAGAATTAATCTTTATTATATTAAAATTTTACACAACGCATAAAAAGGAGTATAATGTTTATTTTGTAAGTCTTGTATATATTTATTAAAATTTACGCTCGGTTACTTTTAACTGGCAGAACATTTTAATGGTACGGAACCCTTCGTGCGCGAGTCCGACTCGCACTTAGCCGTTTTTTTGTAATGTTAATCTTGTAACCTTTCTATTATGTAATCTATACTAATATTATAAAGCTGAAGAGTTTGTTTGTTTGTTTGTTTGAACGTGCTATTCTCGGGAACTACTGGTCCGATTTGAAAAATTCTTTCGGTGTTAGATAGCCCATTTATCGAGGAAGGTTATAGGCTATATATCATCACGCTACGACCAACAGGAGTGGAGCCACGGGGGTGAAACCGCGCGGAGCAGCTAGTTTGTTTATATGTATGTATTAATATTGCGTATATTTCAGATTTACAAAAAATCCTGCTTTAAGGCTAAGGTGGATTGAATGCTGTGGGAGAAAATCAGAATGGACACCTCGGTACAGAATTAATAAAAATTTCTGTACCGATATTTATTTTATCTTATATATAAAAATGAATCGCAAAATGTGTTGGTAAGCGCATAACTCGAGAACGGCTGAACCGATTTCGATAATTCTTTTTTTATTATATTTCTTGAAGTACGAGGATGGATCTTATGTAGAGAAAACGTAAACATGTACCACGGGCGTTGAATATAATATGTGATGTGTTGAATAAATACATATTCAAATACAAATAAAATGGCGTTTTATTGTTTTTTCGTATGCATATAATAATGATGAAAACGTTACAAATGACCTGTGTAGTATTTTTTATGAATATAATATTAATGTTATTTCTAATTTCAACAAAATTATTATTTTTGTAATATCGATATGGTTACATCCCTTTAGAGCGATTGTATTATTACGTATATGTACAGAGATTTTTCTGTGTAATCGATGTATGTGTGCAAAAACATGCTAGTCTGTCAATTTTGTAATAGTTTGAGTTTGTAAAGACACAAATTATTTTTGTGAATGTGTGATTGTGTTTCAAAGTGTGAGTTACCCTCCCCGCACCAAAATCGGCAGAAAGTTTAGTTAGAACATTTGCCAGCGTGCTCCATCCATTACTTAATGATCTAAGTTTTAAACACTATTAAAATAATATGATGAATAAAATTATAAATACAACATATTAACTAATTACCCATCATCTGTCGTAGCAGCTTGCTGTGTCGTCTTAAGTACAGTTTGTTTTAAAGAATCAGCTACTTTTGCTTCCAAAGTCACGACTGGTGTCTCAAATGGCGGCCTTGGCAGCTGAGGCCCAACTATTGGTGCTCTTACTTCTATAACCTCCTTCTTTTCCAGTTCTTTATCTAAAACCTTCTTCTCTGGTTCTGGGGGTTTCTATAAAAATATATTACATTATAATGATACTTACATACTGTATAAACTAGTTTTCATCATGCATACTGTTTAAATTTATAAATGGGTGTTTATTAATTTGAACAAATTAAAATATTATTAAAGCTGTATTTTTTAGTTAAAGTATTCCTCAATATTATTAATTCAGGAATCTCGTTATATCTGTATGACACCTTTTTTCACAAAAACAATTTACAATTGTGTACAAACCGTATTTGAATGTAAAGAAAATGTGCATCCTTTTATGTTAAGAAACTCGGTAAAATCGACACTTTTCTTGTTACAGCAGGACCATCCTTTGTAGGCATCGTGAAATACAGGAGCACCAGGGTGATGACAGCATTCCTCTGTTAAACAATAAAAATTGTGTTTATTTTCTGTCAATAACAATTATTTCCATAAAATTTAAACTGTGCAATTAAAGTATACTATCAGATCGGATAACAAAAATAAGTTATTTACAGTATTTTTAAAGAGGGAATAAATCTAGAAAAATCTACCTTTGTCATTGCTGTTTGGATCAAAAAGTTGACCACAACCCCTGTTGTAACATTGAACAAGATTCTTATTTTCAGGCATTGCGCAAAAGAACGAAAAATATATGTATTAATTAAAAGTATGAGCACAAATAATAACTCAAATTAATAATTAAATACACACACGTTCCGACTTCATATGGCAGCTTTGTAACTTGATTCTTCTGTGTGATTCTTGAATCTTGAAAATAAATTTCAATTTTCAATTTTACTGACACAGGACACTTGACAATTGACATATATTCTCCAATGTTGCCAAATCTAACACATGAATAATATTGTAAAGTAAAAAATAACAAACATAATTTAATTTATAATATACAATAACTTGGTTTATTGCACAGGTTTATTGTTATTTCTGTGTACATAAGCTTTTATGTCTCCTTTTTTTATAGATTATAACTGATGCAATTAAAAAGGTGCTCTAACAACTGATTCGTATATGTATAATAGTAGTATTATACATGATTTATAGTAATAAAATGATTAGTTATAGTATTAACTTCTACCATAGTTATTAATTTCATGGGCTATAAACTGTACATTATAGGGCGTGGAGTTGAGAGTCGTAAATTTTTTTGTGGTTAGCTATTGTCATTTCATGACCTTAATTAAATTTATCTTACATGGAATAATTTTAAAATTTGCAAGAACAGCTGTTTATTAATATCACCTGTTATCACCACACTAACACAGATTATTAAGGATAAAAATTTGGATTTGACATAAACTGTCAGAAATAAAATACATTTGGCAACATTTTAGCTCCATCAAATATCAATTCCGATATTGCGAATTGGTGTAGGCGTATTTTTTTGTTAGGAAATTGTTAAAATAACTAAAGAAAATTGTGAAAATTAATTCAGTGATAAAAATTAGACCTTTTATTTATTTATAAATTATACTTTTACGTGTATTTTTTGTTTCGTTTAAATATGTTGGATGATAGAAAAGAAATCAGCGCAATGTAGGAACTCTAGACGATAAAAATTGTAGAAAATCCCGTTGGGAAAATACTAAATATGTTGCGATAGTGGCGGTGTTTAGATTAAGTGTTAACATGAATTTGATGCGCAAATTGCGTGGTGCTTCCGCCTCCACATCGGCGGAGCCCACAGAGGCTGCAAGTTCTCATGTTCAGCTGGGATTAATGCACCTAAAGAAGTTATTTGCTGAATACACTCATCCAGCTCAACCGCTGACAGAAAGTGAAAAAGATGACAAGCTTTATAATATGCTTCCGCTTTTTTGTAAGGTAATTTATTGATTGAAAAACAAATAAATGACATTTCTGTTTACCTATACCATATATGGAACAATGGTGTAAACAAACATTTTTCTAAGTTCTAACCAATGTTATTTTTATCGATGTTATCACTTTTTATACAAAGGACAAAATAAAAAGATTTATCTATATTTCTAATTAGGTATTTGGTGCAAGTCCTTCAACTGACATGAATGAAAAGTTTTGGGATATACTTTCATTTTGTCAGCAAGTTTCCAAACTTATGGTGTCAGAGATTCGCAAAAGAGCCAGTAATCAAAGTACAGAAGCAGCAAGCTGTGCAATTGCTAAGTTTCTAGAAATAGAGAATTCAGAAGAATCAAGTAATGGTTGGATGTTATTATCCACCTTAAATTTATTGGCAGCTGGAGATCAATCTCTTATTCAGGTAATAAGATTTTATAGTAAATTGCTATTTCTTTTGACAATGTTTCATATGTAAAGTTATTTAATATAGGTATTCTCTCTTTCTTCATATATTTTGAACTGAAATAAATTTAATAGGTGATGACAACTGCAGCCATACCATCAACTTTAGTAAAATGTTTGTATCTATTTTTTGACCTGCCCGAAATTCCTGAGTCGGAAGCAGATGTACATGATGATAATAGTGAATTTACGCCTCGGGAAAGAAGAATTCTTTTACAGAAAATTTTTGTTCAGGTAATGGGATCTATTCATGTTTACCAGACATTAAATTTTTATTGAGATAATATGTTATATTACATAATAATTTATTAACCAAGTTAATATTTCAATAATGCATATTTTTAATATAAACAATAAACCTTATAAATAATAAAAAAAAAAAAACTTTTTTATTTAGGTTCTAGTAAGATTATGTAGTCACCCATTTCCATGTGAGGAATTAGCAAGGAAAGATGATTTGAGCCTGCTATTCTCTGCAATTACGTCATGGTGTGCTCCCCATAATATAATGTGGAGGAAATCAGCAGCTGAAGTATTAATGACATTATCTCGTCATGGCTTAACACAATCTGTAGTACAGTACATACATAGTGAGTATACACTTTGTTGTTACAATACATTTAACCTTGTCAGCATAACACACAAATAAATAGTGAAATTTATTTATTTTGCATAAAATTCGGATATCACAGATCCATATTTTGTTAGTAAAATAAAATAAAATAAATTATCACTTTATTGTAATATTTGACCGATAGTATATGTGGGTTGGCCTTTTCTTCAATTACTTGGTGTAAAGTTTTTAAACAAATCAGGTATCATAAACAATGTGATGAATAACTGAATGTATAACTGTCATTTTCAGATAAAGGATGTGTTGGCTTGTGTATTGAAAATATGCAAAAAATTCCAGAATTAACTCCACTAGAGGTAATCTTGGTTTTAGAAAACAATACTTTGAGGGCTTTACATTAAATTAATTAGAAAATTTAAAGAATCAAGAAGCAAATGCTTTCTCATTATAATAAAAATAATTAGCCAATATGTTTGTGTTTTTACTTGAATTTCAAAGATTTGATTTTGAGATTATAGAAATCATATAAATTCTTAATACACTTTGAAACAATAAGCAGCAAATATTGAATGCAATTGTAAATATACCATTTGTCTTTATTTTATTTCATTTTATATTAAAATACTTGAAATATTTATAGTTTATATTTATTATTAGAGTTAACTTAAGAAAAGGATTTTTTTACAGGTTGTTGAAATGTTTGTGGCAGTGTTCTGTTTTCTAAAAGATTCCAGTGAAGTCAGTCAATTATTGTTGGATGATTTTAGATCATGTCAAGGATATCTTTTTCTATCGGAATTTCTTCTAAAGTATGTACAAAAATTATCTAATATCTATACCTAATGCAAATTAAGTCTTAGATATTGTGATTGTAGTAGGAAATATGAACATATTACTTATTTCTTTTTCTTTTTTTTTGAGATCATTAGTAGTAGTTTATGCATGATTATTGATTTTAAGCCAAAACCATAGTACATTGGATAGTTATTTTATAAAATGCTTTAACCCTTATTAAAACGCTGGGAGCTATACTTCCCACGTCTCAGATTGAAGTAAATCGTGTTTTATTTTTATATGCTTAAACCTAATGCAGTGTAATATTTATCTACGCAATCTTAACATTTTAGAGAACTTTTTTTCATGGAAACACTTTTCAGAGAATTATTACATGTCATGGTAAACACACGTCAAAGTCAGGTGACGTGATTTTGCAGCCGAAAACGACCGTTATTTTTTAGTTTTTGGTGTAGTGCTCAAAAAAAATTAGATAAGTAGATTTGAGTTCTAGCTATGTAAACTAGACTATATTACGGTTGCGTGAAACGTAAAAATATGCCCAGAATCTTTCGTTTATACCTTGGTAGAGTCGATTGAAATTAAGTCTATAAGTGGGAAGATATCATCCCAGTGTTCGTCACTGCACACGACATTCGGAAATTCTATATATAAAATCTGTGTGTCTAAAAAATCTTTTTTAGTTGGTATAAGCAACTTATTTATTGTTATTCGTTATTTCCTGATCAGATAATTAGAAATCTTAACTCAATACATTAGTATTTACCTATTGTTTTTATTTTGTTTTAGAAAAATGCCATTTTTATGTTAAAGTCATTCATTTTTCAATTCCCGAATTCTTCCCTCAGTAAAAGAAACTTGCATTGATGAGTACTTTCACCTCCTTTATTAAAAAACTTGATCTTTATAATTTTTTACGATAACATTAAATTCACAAGTGGAGTCAGGGCAACTAACTAGTGTTTTATAATATTGATGTCTGGAGTGGACACTGGGAGCTATAGTTCCCACCTTTCCTAACTTTTTACAAGAGAGAACAGATGACGGGATATATACTTCCCACCGAAAAAAGGGTACTTCCCCCCCACTAACCCCTTTTTTGTGTGTATTTTTTAAATCTACGACCCAAAATTACCCAGGAACGTATCTTACTTTTTTGTTAGCTCCTCCACAGGCTCGCGTTTGAATAAGGGTTAAATTCCCGTTTTTTTGCTTAGATTATTTTATTTTTTCCTAGGTTTTCAATTTTTATCTTTGTTATTGTCACAGACATGAGAGACAAGAAGTACCTGATTATTTAACGTCAGGGTAAGCACATATTTTTTGTTTATTTTTTCCTTGGATGTTATAAATTATGCATGTTAATTTAATTTGAATGTTAAGGAATGATTATAGTCTATGGAGGAACAAGATTTTAATGAAGTGGTAACAGGTATTAACTATTAATAATTATTATAAACCTTATATAAAATAATAATATTTTCAATGAAATAATTTTTTAATAATACGCGGGTCCACACAGAGCGAATAGCTTCGAAAAACTGTGCGAAGCAGTGCGTGGACGTGGCTGGAGGGTGCTCTCTCGCGGAAAAAATGTGTGGAACCTGTTGACTAATTTTTGTTTTTGTTTTTGCAAAATTTTTTTTTCAGCAATTTCACCTAATATATTAAATCATAAAGAAAAAAGGGTGAATGAATTATGAATTATTTAAATACTAATAAATAAAAACTGGAATATTACAAATTGTAAGTAAACAAATTGCTGTTATTAAAGGTTTAATTTTTAAATTTGAAGGTTAGAAGAAGAACGAGTGAGCGGGACGGAAGCTCGAGCGGCTCTAAGAAATCTTGTTCTCATGATATCGTCGCTATGCGCGTGCGGGTTTTCGGAATTGCGACCGACTCGCACTAATACAGAATTATTTCAGTTGCAAGGGTTTGTCTTACCGCAGCCGTCTACACCAGGACAGGCAGTCCGAAATGTTCAAGCATTTCAGGTACGCCTGCAATAAAAAAATAAATAAAAAAAATGTGAATAATTCCTTTTTTTTTTTCTAAAAAAGCAAAATATACTTTTTATAGGTTCTACAATCTGTATTCTTGAAATCGAACTCACCAGCATTATGTTGCACAATACTTGATGCAATATCAAGCGTGTACCACGCGGACAATGCCAATTACTTTATACTGGAAAATCAAAATACCCTCAGCCAATTTTCGGAAAGAGTTCACACCAAAAACGCAGAGATACAAGAAAAATTTTTCGAGTTACTTGAATTTATTGTTTTTCAACTGAACTTTGTGCCCTGCAAGGAATTGATATCACTGTCTTTGTTATTGAAAGCCAATAAGTCAAGAAGTTGTAGTATATTGTGTATGAAGACATTGCTAAATATTTTGAAGTAAGTGTACACTTATGATAATGGTTTAATATTTTACTTCATAATATATTTGTCAAATATGACTAATTACTATCTTTTACCGTTTTTTTTAGACATAATGCTCTTTTCAAAGATGTATATCGGGAAGTTGGCATGCTAGAAGTGTTTGTGACATGTTTAACACGATATGCGGTATTTTTAAAAGACAAACAGATACTAGAGGAAGAAATGGAGAAGAAAGAGACAGTTTCGAGCGCAACTGAATCTCCAAAAGCCCCGGATAGAAAAAAGCGTCAATCACGACAAGACTCATTGATACAAGATCCCAATATAGAAATTCAAGAAGAAGAATTAGGCTCTCTGGTTATGGAAGGTCTAACAGCTTTGTTGAATGGAAATGTGAACAATTGTAACGTGTTCAGAGATTGTGGCGGCGCCAAGTGTGTTCACGGAATGGTCGTTTATGAATCTTGTAGGACTAAAGCATTGGGTATGTGTATTTACATCTATAAATATAGTTATAGAATCCAATTATAAACTAAAAATGGTTACAGATTAGAAAAAATTATCTTAAATCGGATTTCTTACCCACGTCTTGCGTTATTTCGTAGCCTTATTTTCCTATCTTATTCTATTAGATTTCTTATTAAAGACCTTATATTCATGTTCGAACATTTATTTAACAGGAGTTATTCGGGAGTTGATCGTCAGTGGTTCTGGCGAAGAGGATATGTCCATGTTACTATGTGGCATGCACGCCGCTCCCAATGATGCTTACCGATTGAAGCTACATATTTTGAAAGCTTTACTCGTCTGTCTTAGGGATTCACATCGCACCCGGACTATATTTAGAAAGGTAAATAACTCCTTTAAAATAAACTAGTTTTTTATGCGATTTTACAAATAAATAAAGAGCGTGTGTGCCGAGCTCACGTTTCCGATGTGAAACTTCTTTGGCAAGATTCACAGATACCAAAATTGTCGCCTATGGAGTAAGGCGTAAGACATGACTGTATTACCATGACACGACCTTGAAATTTTACTCTCAATGCACCTAAAGAAGTTTCACTTCAATAAAAAAAAAAAAAAAAAAAACTATCATTATTTTTAGTATCAAATTAACTTGCAAAAACCTTCATCTGAATAATTCAATTAAATACAAATATTTATTAAACTTTACTTTTTAGGTCAGTGGTTTCGTCTATGTCACCAGCGTCCTTGTTTCATTGGAAGGGAAATTAAAAGGAGATAAATTGATGGACCACGATATGTTGCAACTAATACACATTGTCTTCTATACTATTAGTACGGCGATGCGATTCGAACCGGCTAATGCAAAGTTTTTTCATCATGAGGTATGTTTATTGAACATTCACTTAAATAATAATTGTGAGAAGAGTTATTTATAATTTTCGTTTTTTTATAAGTTTAATTCTAATAATAATTATAATATTTTTTAGATCTGCATGACGACTTTGTACGAAACAATAAGACTCCTTGGTTGTTTTACCGATGACATCGAATTACAGCACGACACAGAGTCTGGTGACCCGGAACTTTATGAGGTCTTTCACGATATATTTACAAGCAATATATTAGAAACGACGTAAGTTTTTATCTTTCTCGTTAAAACAATATGTAAGATAAATTATACTCGATTTTTGTTATTTAATATTATGTTCTCTTGTAGGTTTCCAGAGACAGTGCCTGTGGAATTTATTCATGCCTGCATTGTACTGAGGTTGCTATATGATGTGGCCTTAGATTCATTCGATAAGCCATTAGCTTTTGGATCTCTCAATGTGAAATCACCGAGCTTAACGCGACAAAGTTCCGCAATAAATGAGGTGATTAAATATTTGTGTATGATATACTTTCACCTCATCTATCTATCTCAGACATGAAATTGTCATGATGCAATACATTTAGTATTTAAATTTACAATATATATTAACAGTCACACAAAAAAAAACACGAATTATTCGTTTAACTCAAAAATCACAATTTTAAAATTACAAATCTTCAATAATGTCGCCTTTTCCCACGTAAACTAAATATAAAAAATCCATACAGGCGAAACCAGCAGGCCGTTCAACTCCTCTGAACCTATCTATAGGCGCACCATCCACTGAAGCGTGGGTCATCCACTCCGGCGTGGTTATTGTGCTCGCTAAACTATTGCCAGCTTTACCAAGACCACAAGAACATGAAAATGATGCTAGAGCTCTAAGGGACTATCTTGCGCACGTGTTGAAGAGCCTGGTTAGAAGGTGTGTGATAAATTGATAAAATATAATTGTACTACAAAAAAAAAACACATTCAAAGGAATACTAATAAGCATAAACCTATCGATTTTGTGAAACCGAAATAGTTTATGGAAGCTTATAAAGGACTTATCTGGTCTATTACGCTATTTTTCAGTGACTTATCGAGTAGCAATAACATGACCTCGAATTAAAAACTGTAAATCATTTCTTATTACAATCAAAATAGTTGTTGATGGTCCTCCGAGCCGGATCTACCATTTGTCACCTGTCTGTTTCTTTCCGGTTGTACTATCGTCGCTCTACTTATTAACTCGTTGTTTAATTTGATTTATTTACAGTGAGCGCAATCAGCAAGTTATGTGCGGTGGTGGGCTAGCAGGCGTAGTGCTAACTGTATGCAGCGCCGCGTTACGAGCGGAGAAACACCCATTGCATGCGCCAGCCATGTATGTTTTAGAGAGACTTGCTGCACACGCATTAAGGCCTACTGAACTCAGGTAATTGGCCATTTTTAATAAAATTATAATTAACGTACATGTCGGCACATATCTGAGTTATATACCTACCCATATAATTATGATCCGTTATTTATTTAATAAAAATGTTTTCACAACACAATATCAAGCTCCATAGACTTAATATAAAATAAACCTTTTTCAGGGAATTCTTAAGGATGGGAAATCCGCTTAATTGTTTGGCACCAGAACCTGGACAAGTTTGTAAACCAGGTGGACCCGTGCCACTTACGAGGATCAAAACATTGGTCTCTATGACAACACCCAGAGACTATAGGTAATATTATTTATTATTTCTTGTCTATTATATTAAAACTTACGCTTAATTATTTTTAATTAAAAAAAATATTTCGTTTTGTAGATCGCAAAATTCATGCACGCTACCCCCTTTCGTTGAGTTCGATATGTCAGCGGAAGGATTCGGTTGTCTTTACCTTCCAAGTATTGCGCCACAGTCTGCTAATTTAAATGCTCTTGGTTCTCAAGATACTTCAACACTTGGAGGAATAGGATCAGGTACACAATATATCACAGATAATATATGTAGGCAACAAAAAATATGTATGTACTATATAAATACTTCTATTGATACTATATACGTTTAAATGCTAATACTATATATCGTAAGTTAATATTTTTTCAGGCGATCGGGTATTTCCACCACAAACAGGATTGACATATTCCACGTGGATATGTGTAGAAAAATATTCAGAAGCACGAACAGACCCGCATTGCGTTAGATTACTGACGCTAGTGCGAAATATCAATAATTCAAGAGATGATCATCTTGTATGTCTTGCCTTGGTCCTTTCAGCAAGGGATAAGGCCATTATTGTATCGACGCAGGAAACTTTAGTCCCACATAGTAAGTATCTGACAAATTTAGTTTCTCTCTAATCTTAGCGGGTTTATTTTTTAAAGTACGTAATCGTGCTTCTGCTAAAAAATGATACTGACAAAATCTCTAGTTATTTCAAAAGTATACATATTTTTAACATTTACCACCGATTCGGAAAGCAGTATCTACGGAGAAGAACCGGCAAGAAACTCCATAGTTGCTCTTTTTAATCATGTCAGTTTTTTACAATTTCATTTTACTAACTGTAAGAAAAATGAAAATAAATACTTCTGGATATTTTTAAGGCTCTTTTCTAAAAGAAGATTCATGCTATCCCTTAATTTGGCCTTGATTTTATTTATAAAATTTGTTTCAAAATATTTATTTATTTCGTATAGACGTCGGAGAATGGGAGCCAGAAGGTACAGGCGAGTGCGGCGCCCGCGTGTGGTGTCCGGACTTGCAGCACGAGGGCCAGTGGCACCATCTAGCGTTAGTTCTCAACCGCGCTGTGCTTAAAAACTCCTCATTTTCTCTTTATCTTGATGGTAAGTAACTTAGGCTACAAATTGGTAGCAGTGTTTGAAAAATCTTTTAGAAATAAAATAAAAAATAAAATCATTCATTCACACTAAGGTTATCTTTTCGCAAGTATTTAATATTATGTTTTTCGATGAACCAGAATTTTGATCTGGGATATTTAATTTTTTACATGTGACTTGTACTAATGAAAATTAAAATTGCTTTTCAGTCGCACTTGTTGTCAAAAATGTAAATGTATCTTGTATTTATATTACGCCAAATCAAACCGGTGAAATGTTAATTTTTTTTTTTTCATTAATAATTAAACTTATTCTGGACTGAAATTTGTTAGGCAACCCATTTGCAATATATTTATTGAGATATAAACTTTAATTACAGAATAGTTAATAGTACAGGTACAGAAGAATTAGGTACTCGGCAAAAAAATATAAATAAATGCGAGCCTTACTACTACGCGTTACAGTGGTATTTAGCTTGCACAAAATTATGTGCCTATAATTTTATTCACCTGCAAGTTTTGTCTCTTTCTATCGCGTGGCCCTTATCTTTTTTTACGATGTTAGGGTTGATACCTAGTATGTACCTATTTAGGTATTAACTATAAGTATTATTGTAATTGTAGGTAAGCTCTAAAAAATAATATTATTTCAAACCTAGTATAATAAATTATTATGCAATTAGCGCGCGACCGTTATGATATCACACACACAAAATAAAAAGCAAATACAAAACACGCACACGCTCGATTAAATGTGTCGTGTTGTTTTATATCGTTTTTAAAGTCGTCGATTATATTAGCACTGAAGAATCTCTTTCTTATGGCGTCCCACAGGGAAGTGTTCTGGGACCGACACTGTTTCAACTATATGTCAATGAATTATGTGAGTTGCCCATTACGAACGCTAAAATACTTTCTTATGCAGATGACACGGTCTTGATCGTTCACGGTAATTCTTGGAATAGCTGCCACAAAAATGCAGAAGCCGCGCTAAAAACAGTAATGTTGTGGTTGAAAAAAAAACTTATTAACCCTTAATGTCAATCAAACTAAATTCGTTACTTTTGCAAGCAATCGGTCACAAATACCTAACGATGAATTTTCTATTACGGCTCATAATTGCTTGCAGCAATCCTGTGACCTGTGATTGTAACTCAATTGAGAGAGTCTCTGAGATTAAATATCTAGGAGTAATAAATAGATTCGACACTGCGTTGGAGTAGTCACATCCAGATGGTCTCAATAGTAGGGGAGCCCAAGAGGGGATTTTGGGATTTACTCGAGCGCGTCAGATTACTATAAGGGACGGTACTTTAGCTATTCATTAGTAACTCTAGTCAATATGAGCAGTTATGGTTGGTGGGTGCGCTCAGGGGCCCCGCTGGAAAATTTGAATAATCCATAATTCCCTAAGGTTGAGCTCGAATCGTCAGATTAGCGAAATGGGGACTTCTTATATTGTAATTAACCCCCCCATATATTAATCTGACGCGCTCGAATAATATTACTTTAATTTTTTACCCTTTCTTCATAGCGATTAAATCGCCACTTAAATCGTCAGATTAACGTATACTTTTTTTCAGTGACGTCCTGGAGCATGCAAAATATCAATATCTAACGCGCTTGAGTATTTCCAAGCCAATTTTTTTCTTTTTTAAATTAAAAAAAATCAAAAAACCCTTCCCCACCGCTAAAAGTGAAAACATTATAGGACCTTTTTTTCTCGCTATGGTCTAATCTACCAATTCTAATAGGTTCCCGTGACGCTCGAGTAAATCCACATTTAGCATCCTGGGCTCCCCTACTACAACTAGAATTAGAAAAGTCATGTACCCTATTAGAAAATTTGTCAAATTATTTACAATCACAACACATCTATAGTGCAATTTTAAATAAATAAATTGTTGGTATGATTAGTTAACATGCTGTGTCAGATGATCAATTGATACAATAAATTATTTTGACACGCATGTGTCTGTACTTTGTGCATAGCTGCATTATATATAATACTAGCTTAGCACCCGCGGCTTCGCCCGCTTTGTCTAAAACCTAATAAATTATATACTAAAACCTTCCTCTTAAATCACTCTATCTATTAAAAAAACTGCATCAAAATCCGTTGCGTAGTTTTAAAGATTTAAGCATACAAAGGGACATAGGGACAGAGAAAGCGACTTTGTTTTATACTATGTAGTGATTTTTCAAATTAATTTATGAAATTAACTATATATGTAAATTATTTATGAAATGTGAATGTAAATAAAATAAATAAATAAATGTCAGTACATCGTGACGTGGGTGGGTGAGCAGTGAGCACTCGAACGCCACTCAATACCTATTACTTTAAACATTTTTTTTTTTTATTCATGTCGTTAAAAAAATATTGCACGCGAGCATCTCGACGAGCGCGCGCGTGACAACCGACTGATTCTATTACCGCTGGCTGGGCCCTGCGTCGTAGATAAATAACGGACGTACCTCGCGGAGTGAGACAGGCCTGCTTTAATATAAAATATGTTTCATTAAATAAGCATCTCGGTGAAGGTCGTTTTATATCGGGATCTTAGACTAATACGATTTCGTATGCGTAGGCCAGCACATGCACTCGGGCAAGTTGCACTACGTGAGCGCAAACCCGGGCGGCGGCGCAGCGACGCTGTCGGGCGCGTCGAGCGTGTACTGCGTGATCGGCACGCCGCCGCACTGGCGCCGCTACT
>CAJQZM010042435.1:0-20448 GCA_907164665.1 Colias nastes | reverse complement strand
ATTAAGTTAAGATTGTTTTCCTCCTCATGATAAGTATGATTCATACTCTTAACTTGCAAGTAATTAATAATTAATATTATAAAGTACCTATAAACAATGTACCGCGGTATCGGGTATACCTACTTATAATATCGTGACCGTAAACATGCAGATAACAAGCTTATAAAGTTAAAATTAATTAAAAGTACCTAATTCAAGGACGATAAAAGTTCTTATCAAGCAAAAAGACTATGAAAAAATGTGCGGATCTACTCACTCTACAATCGATTCCTTCTGACACCATAGCGTAATGAGTGCTTATCATTTTAGTTCAGCATCAACGGTCTAAATGACTCAGCACCTCTGAGCACGGCATCTTCAGCAGGATCGAGTGGCGCAGGAGGTACGGGAGCCGTCAGTCCTCTGCCTCTTATCACCGAACCCTTTCTAGCGCCGCCACCGCCTGGGCTTCTTCATATGCTCATGTCAAGTGATAAATGTCAGGTTAGTTGTTAAATTTAGACCATTTTCTTAGCGAATTGTTAGATTTTGCGGGTAGGTTGTTGCTTATGTTTTTTAAAGTGGTTTTGCTCTATAAAAATGATTCACCGATTCCCCATAATTTAAAAGTAGATATAGGAATGAGTAAACAATTAAAAGCAAATGCAAATTGTGTCCTCCTAAGCTTACAATTTAATATTTAATAGGAACTAATGTGGAGCGCAAAACAGCTTCAACTACAAGGCGACCCGACTCTACTTCGGCCGCCGCAAAATGCTTTCGGTGCTCCCTTGGCCCCTACGTGGGAATTGTTACAGGTAAGATATCAGTGTAAAAAGTAATTACTTCAGATTATTATATCTTAATAAAGCAGGTCGATGTAGAAAAGGAGTAGGAGAGGTGCGAATAGATTAGTTATCTTAAAATATGTAGGTACCTACTACAGCTACATTTGCCTTACAATTCTACATTATAGTGGTAGGTAAGAGCACAGATTAAGTTACTACGTAATAAAACTTTATAAACGATGTTTATTTTCACAGAACCAGAAAGAGTCACGTCCACATTATATTCTTATTAACGTTATTCACGAATACCTTTCGTCATAAAAGTTAACGTTATAAGACGCTACCTTACGTTTCAAAGTGTTGTAAATAATAAACGACTAACTTTCATTATCTTGTGTCATAGGTACCTAGTTACTGAAAGTAACTATATCGTATATGTCACGTTTATTTAATACAATGCTATTTACTTTTCCGTAAATGCCTTTGTGACTTATAGGGCGGGATCTAAGCCGCGATTGGGCGCCGCAGGGGTGACTTTTCGCCTACTTGACTTACCCCGCCCGTTGGTCGCGATACGATACCGTGACTTTACGCCCACAGCGATACAATACCTAAACTTTAGTAACCCTGCTCAAAATAAACCTTTCTTTTTCGGGTTATAAAAACAGTAATTTTAAATGAATCTAGTATAGGTATGTATAGCTAGATGTCTAAACCGTTTTATAAATCTACCAAAAAGTCAGATAGGTACCTACCTACGTTCCTTACGATACTTTTAGATATCTTTTTGAATCTACGTATTTCACAACTATTTATAGCATCTAGATACCGACGCAAACCTTCATAAATAAAAAAAATATCATATCAGCTGATATAAACACGTTTTCAGGAAACCAGTGCACGCCTGCTCTTCATGGCAGTGCGTTGGGTTCGATGCTTGGCGCCTTTCCAAGCGCTCGCACCTTCAGATCAGCTTGTGTTGCTTAGGGCAGCTTGGAAGGACTTGTTTCTTTTACATTTGGCGCAGTGGTCCGCGCCGTGGGACCTCGCCCCGCTGCTGTCGGCGCCCACGGCGAGAGCTCGGTTACCTCCGGAACCGTTGGCTGATTTAGAACTTAATACTTTACAAGTATGTTAATAGCTTTTATTGAAATATTTAAACGACATATTAAAAATAAGTAATTAGTTGGTGTTATCTTTTATGTAAACCGATTAGAACGGACAAATGCGTAAATAGGTACCTACTTACTACCTAATAAATGGTAGGTAACTACTTATTTAATTAAACAATAAAATCTTGTGCTTACCTATAATCTTATTTTAATGAATTGCTTGTTTTTAGGAAATATTATGCCGGTTTAGACAAATCGCCCCCGATGGCAGTGAGTGTGGATGCATGAAGGCGATAGTTTTATTTTCACCAGGTAATTATAAGTATACCTATAGTCTTGTAGGCAATTATGAGCAATAAATATTGGAATACTGCATCAATGTAGGTCCTACCTAAGTCTCTATGATTAATAAAAATAGGTAAACCCATGCGATAATTAGTTTTTCATATTCATTCGGACGTCAGTACAAGGTAAATTAGCTTGGAGAAATTTTTGCATATGTAGTGGTGTGTATATTACTCAGATCTTAGAGCGCGTTTCCACTATATCGTTCTGGCCTATACAAAAATGTTTCGATATCCTAACATTACTATTTAATTTTATACTTATTCCTAGCAACACTTTTGTTTTCAATAAAAACAACTTTTAATTTGAAAGAAAATGGTTTTGACTTTATAAAAAAAATATATCATTCAATTTCACGTCCTTGAGCAAACGACAAGGCGACTACCGTGAAACAATAAAATATCGTGTCCATTATAATTTGTTTCATAATTAATATTTGACCATAATAATTACGAAATAAAACAAATAAATAAATCGTCACTTGATAGTGGAAAGTGGAAACACGCACAAAACCAGAATAAACCAGTTTACGCTGTCCGCAGGTGCCAAATGCAGTTGTTTGGTACCGTTAGAACATAAAGCACACATTTCATTCAAAAATTATAATTATTATGTACGTAGTTTAATTGATAAAGGAGAATGACCACGGGTGGTATCGGTAAAAAAAGGAGAATGACCACGGGTGGTATCGGTAAAATTTGAGTTGTGCCACGTATTCGTGATATTGTTAATTCCTATTTGTATTTATAATGATCATATGTATCACTATTAAGTCTTAATTATACCGGATAAATTGAAATAAAAGTAAAAGTTTTTGTTTTGACACATATATCTATCTCTCTTGCAAGCGTCCTGCGTCATATGTCATAGTTTCTATTTGAAATGAATCTTGAATGAATGTGTTCGACGCTAAGGTTCGACGCAATGTTCGACGTAATTTATTTTGAAATAGGTAATGTTTATTACGATTTACTTTTCACATTTGTCTTGTAAATTAAAATATTACCTATGTAATAAATGTAAAACTTAACGTTCATCGTTAGTTTAAACTCGATAAAGTATTTTTTTGAAGTGTTGAATAAAACTATTGTTTTATTTTTATTGTCGCGAACTGCGGCTTATTTATAAAATACGAATATACTCTTCGATTAAACACATAGCTGTGTTGGCGCGGAGTACGCGGTTTTTAGTCGCCCCTTTCTCCCTAATTCCTTCCAAATCCCTTAATCCTGGTAGGCAACAACCATAACCTCTGTTATGGTCTATGGGCGACGCAACCTGCTTACCACCAGGCAGTGCGTCCGCTCGTTTGCCTTCCCATAACATAAAAAAAAAAAAAAAACATATTCCAATTTTTGGTATAAGTGTAACGTGACAGCGAGTGTGTTTCTATGAAATATACCTTGCTATAAACTAACATCAAGCTTTAAATTGAGCTATATTTCATCTTGACACAATAAGTTTGATTGCGATACCAAGTGCCATAGTCACTTGGGCAATCTCCTTTTGTATTTGTTGATTGTTGTTATTATTTGTTATTATTGTTATAATATTTGTTGAAGTGTTTAATTTGTGTGTAAGTGTTGTAACTTTGTATTGTTAATTCAAAATGGCTCCAGTGTTAAAACATGGTCGAGGCAAGCCTTTGACTTCTCAAACTAAAGAATTAAACTTTAAATGTCGTTTCTTTTTCAGGTTAGTAAATTTTTCATTTTAGTAACATTGTCATTTTGTAAAATCATGTTCATTTTGTAAAAGTTATACGTATGTTAAATGTGTAAATATTAAATTAAAGTCTCATCTTTTTCAGAGGAGAAACACATATAGTTTAATTTAAAATCCCATATTTATATAATATATATTATATATAAAATAAAAACTAAAAATAAAATGTTGTTTTATTTTATTTGCTGACCATACACTACTACAAACGCAAAAATTTCTCCAAGCTAATTTACCTGTATCTATCGGTATACTTAATATGTATATTAAATACTGAATTCTTTACAGACACACCCGGCCTTAGCGAAACCCAGCCAGTAGAAATGCTGCAAGATCAAGCCCAATGCATTTTAGCGGATTACGTTCGATCAAGATACACTCGGCAACCAACAAGGTACCTATAAATATTACTGTATCATGTATGCAATTGTTACACCAGTGAGCAGAATGGATGATTGGATCCTCTCATAATTAAAAAAAAATCTATAATATTGTATCGTAAAACCAGAAATAGATAGTCCTTTTTTTTTTCAATATACTTAAGTAAGTAGGTACAAATACTTAGTTACCTACCTACGTATAAGTTAGACAATATTATTTCTATTTGGTTATAAAGTATTTATTCTTATTTATATTTACCTTTAATTGCCAATAATAATCCAACAGATTTGGCCGATTATTACTTCTACTGCCATCATTGCGGGCGGTCCGCCCACGATCCATCGAGCTGTTGTTATTCCGGGACACAGTGGGCGACGTGTCTGTCGCCACACTGCTTCACGACATGTATAGAATGCAGCCAGCTCCTACTCCAGCATTTCAACCGATATCATCAACAGATCATTGTGCTTCGCCTTAATATTTTCGAAATTAATTAGGCACCTACCTTAATCACAAAAATTGTACGAAAAAGTTGAATAATTTATTTCCGTTTATTATTTATTTATCGTTGAAAAAATCTTCAACGATTTTATCAATTGTATATAAAATATTAGGAAATGATAATAATGAGATGAGTAATAAAGAAGAATGTTTGAATAGAAAGATCGTCCGAGCATAGTTCGGCCAATAATATTATCTTCTGGAATATTGTTGGGAAATACAGCTTTTAGAGCGTCTATCCTATGCCTTTCAGCTAATTAAAGATGTTAATTAAAATAATTGTTATTAGGGGTTAAGGATAAGTAATTACCTACTGGAGTTGTGTGAAAAACCTACGTACCTATGTGTTGTTATATTTAAATCAAATTGTGATCTTATATGTATATAACCAGCGAATCATTCCCGAGTTGTTTCCATTGTAAAACCTATTTATATTTCTCTTTTTATATCTATGTAAATTGTTAAATAAATAAGATTATGAACGTGTAGGTACCTCCCTTCATCCAGAGTACAATATATTGTAAGTAACTTAGCAACTCAAATAAATGAGTTAGATACCTACATAAAGTGTACTATTATCACCAAATGTTCAATTTATTCTAGTCGTCGCTCTAGTCACTATTGTATATTTTATTGCTGTAAATTTGATAATATTATACTACATTCTTAGGTAGTTGAAAATAAAACTAATTTATATCGTATAGTATAAAGTATAAGCAAATAAACATATCTCTATTCAAATAAGTGTTTTATTACTTACCTACACTTAAACAGTGTCTTTGCAGCAAGATCCGTATAAAATCCACATGTGTGATATAGGCGGGTGATTCGTTAATTATAGTTACCTACATGTACCTACATAACACTGAAAATCGCACAAAATGCGACTACTGTCTAAAGATATATTATACGACCGATACGATTCAGTTTACATTCTTGCATAGGCTTTTGTATGTGGCAATAGATTTAATCATTGGTCATTGCGTGATTTAACTACATTCGATAGTATTTTTATGGATTGCAACGAAATACCATGTAGGAAACGGCCGCAGCGGTAGGAAATAATATGTGAGATTTCCGGTTCATGTTCGTGACAGAAAACCAAACAGAAAAAAATAATGAATGTTGAATGGACGTGACATAGTCCTCATTAACAGTTTTATATAACATTTGAGATGTTTCTTAGCTTCTTATGAGATATTTGTCAAACACTTGGAACAGCAGACATCTTATTGAATAGAACAGCACGCGTAAGTTATGCACGCGTGCTGTTCAAGCCAAGTGTGGGGACACTTAAAATTCTTTGATTGTGAGCATTGAGCATATTTGTAAACATTTTGCTCATGTGGATAATATTATAAAAAAAGGGTTAATAATAATAAAACCTCAGAAAATATATAGTCAATTTTATTTTCAAAAGAAGCCAATCGCAAATAGCACAATTTAAATCATCCGTGACTGTCATGAACACATGAAAACATTTTAGTTTGTATAAAAAATAACCTAAAATATAAATAATAATTTTTTGCTAAATATCAGCCAGCTACATTAACTTTGCCCATTGAATGGATAGCCTCAACTGTAGACAAATCTACGGAGTCATCTTCATCTACTTCTGGCTTTGGGGCTTCTTGTTTTTCCAATTTAGGTGTACTTCTAGGAAAATCTAGTTTACTCCAAGCACCAGGCTCGGCCTTTTTCAATTTAATCTCAACTTTAGTTCCCAACATTGAAGCACTACTCTTATCTACATCTATGACCTGCAATAGAAATTATGTTAGTTTCATAGACCTCATCTATTATATGCAGCAAAAAGTTTGATGTTGCCAACACACAAAAATAAAAATAAAGTATCATCTGAATGGCTGACGCACTTATTGGTATGAGATTCTTGGTTCACATATAAATAATTCTTTTATACATATAAATATTTGAATAAATACGAAAATGAAAGGTTTTGTACTCTTGCTTAGTAAAATTGCCCTTGATAATTAGTTTTTAGGCCATCATTAATAACTAGTACCTACTCTCTACTGTCTCTACTTCAAAATTGGTCTGTTGGTGTTACTACATTGTTATCTGACTTAAATGTGTGCTAGTACTTACTCCTCTTAACTCCAAATCTAGTTCAAATGCGGCATTACCCTCTTCTCGGAAGAACAACTTGACATTAAGCCGTATTGGATTCACTTTAACAAAACTAGCGATTGGATCATATTTCTTAGCGTATACACTGACTATAACATAATCGGGGGTTTGATGCCAGTCCCAACGACATTTTACCGTCCCTGCTGCAGTTGTCTGAAAATTAATTCATTATATTTATATTGAAAAAATTAACCCATTGAGCCCCAAGTGGCCCGATCGGTCCACGTCACAATAGATTTTCTATTGTGTCTGTGGTTCCGGGACCCGAGTTATAAAAAAAAAACAATAGATTCATAATTATTGTTTATTTAAATTTAAGACGACACGCCTTAATAATCGCCACAATAAGGCGAAAATCTTGAATTCAAACAATTGATCATGATCAATTGTAAAAAAAAATTGTATTTAATTTTTAGTTCTATTCTATATTTTCTATATCTGTACTTTTCAATAATTTAATACATCTAATTGAAAATATTACCCCACTATTTTTTATGAAAAGCATAAAATCATACCTCTTTAAACCATTTGTGCGTGCCTGTTGTACAACCAGGTTGACTCAAGAAAACATTGAAGTCAGTTGTTCTCTTCTGACAACAGGACCAGAATTTGAGACCTTCATGGAAGATGGGACAGCCGGGGTGGTACATACATATATCGTTGTTTGTTTGTGGTCCCTCGTAAGACGTGTTACATCCACCGTTCTTGCATGTTGTACCAATTGCAACAATGCTGAAATAAATAAGGTGTAATAACACATTGATTTAAATGATTTAATGCAACTCAGAAATCAACTTTATATGTGCATGTTTCTTAGTCTCAAGGCCAGGGCTCGGAACCGGTTTGAAAAGAGCGGTTAATTTAGATTATATACCGGTAAATATATCGTTCCTTCATTTACCGGTTAAACAAGTGAACTGTTTTTATGTAACCCAAATGATTAGGGTTACCGGTTACTTCTGCACAAACGGTTTTGACACCCAAATTAACCGGTTAATTCCTTTATTATTTTTGCCTCATTTTTTAACGCTTGCCACAAGTTATAGTGATGTCGTAGCCATATCGTAGATTTGCTCATTTCATGAAATGATTGATCATTTCACGAAATGGTCGCATTTCATGAAATGGTTGAATGTCTATTGGCCACATCATGATGTGGTTTGAGCAGATCAATAATAAGAAATCGTTTCTCGATATGGGCAATCAAACGTGCGGTTTTTTTCATGAAATGATCAAAATTAATTGATCTATTTCTACTTTAGAATGTTCTGAACAAGACAAACATATTTTATTTTCTTGTTTGGACACGACTTCTACTTTGACTTCGTTTTTCTCCGAAGGTGTTCACTTGAAATAAAACAACGAAAGTACAATAGCGTAAGCGGGATAATTTATTACAAAAAAATAATGAGCACCACATTATAAAATATTTAAACACTAAAAATTATAAAGTACAGGCTATTTCAAAACAAATTCAATGATTATCAATTAATAATTAGAAAATCCCCGAATTTGCATTCGCGAGCGTACTCATAGTGTTTGTTTATAATATAGGAGTGGCAACGTCGCGCGCAATTGCTGCTGTCATGCGATGCGGCCGCGTCGCGTCGGCAACGTCGCGTGTGAGCGGCGCTCCGAAAATTGCTATTTTTCCATAGTAAATCTTTTGTTTCACGCGCAGGACTGTGGCGAAATTTCTCTTTCACTCTTATTGGATTTCGTATTTAGGCAATGTACTGAATCTTGTTTCATAGGAGCGCAATCGAGAGCGCTCCGTAAGCTCCGTTTCGCGCGTTACGTCTTAAGAAATGAACAAGAGTGTACTGTGTATGTACTTAATGATGTATTTTATTTGTAAGGTACTTATTTTATTCATATTAATATTGGAGTTTTTACGATAGATTTTAAATAGTGATATCAATTATTAAATGAATGAGCAGGTATAACTTTATTATAATTATTTATGGGAGTTCACTGCACCAGCGCTCCTTAGGACGAGCCGCCTCTGCTCCGAAGTACACATATTTGGTTTCAGCAAAGATGGAGATGCAGGGCGCTTCCAATCGTAAATCTTCTGAATCAAAAGGATACGGAGATTTGCTTCGCTTTAATCCTGGAAGAAATAACTAAATAAAGTAAAGACGGAAGCTAGTTAAAATTGCGTCAATATATTTAATTCAAAATAGACTCGCCTCTGTTATTCTTCCTTCGTTGCCAAATTTCAGTCCTTGTAGTCCTGCAGTACGATCTTTGGACAAGATAGGCGGCGACGTTGCGAACTTGAGTGTGATTTTAAGAATTTTGTAACTAAATGACCTCGCAACGTCCAGGCTTGTCGAGCGAGGGTAGCGGGGGCCGAGGATCCTTATCGAACTTGGTTTTTACCGGTTAATTTTCACCACCAAAACCAATATTAATGAAAAACCGGTATTTCGCATAAACCGGTAAAAACCGGTAAAGTGCAACCTTTAACCTAAATCAATTTCGGTTTGGGGTCAATGACCGAAACCGGTTAAGAATTTCAACCGGTTTCCGAGCCCTGCTCAAGGCAATAGATAAGGGAAAATTAAAGTAGGACATTTTAAACACTATTAAAATAATATGATGAATAAAATTATAAATACAACATATTAACTAATTACCCATCATCTGTCGTAGCAGCTTGCTGTGTCGTCTTAAGTACAGTTTGTTTTAAAGAATCAGCTACTTTTGCTTCCAAAGTCACGACTGGTGTCTCAAATGGCGGCCTTGGCAGCTGAGGCCCAACTATTGGTGCTCTTACTTCTATAACCTCCTTCTTTTCCAGTTCTTTATCTAAAACCTTCTTTTCTGGTTCTGGGGGTTTCTATAAAATTATATTACATTATAATGATACATGCTATATTTTTAATTGTTTTTAATTATGTTGTATTTAAACTAGTTAAATGTATAAATGGGTGTTGATTAATTTGAACATAATATTTTTGAATAAATTAAAATATTATTAAAGCTGTATTTTTTAGTAAAACTATTCCTCAATATTATTTATTAATTCATGAAGCTCATTATATCCGTATGACATCTGTTTCACTTAAACAATTTACAATAATTGTGTATAGATACAGACCGTATTTGAATGTAAAGAATATGTGCATCCTTTTATGTTAAGAAACTCGGTAAAATCGACACTTTTCTTGTTACAGCAGGACCATCCTTTATAGGCATCGTGAAATACAGGAGCACCAGGGTGGTGACAGCATTCCTCTGTAAAACAATAAAAATTGTGTTTATTTTCTGTCAATAACAATTATTTTCATAAAATTTAAAATGTACAATTAAAGTATACTATATGATCGGATAACAAAAATAAGTTATTTACAGTATTTATAGAGAGGGAATAAATCTAGAAAAATCTACCTTTGTCATTGCTGTTTGGATCAAAAAGTTGACCACAACCCCTGTTGTAACATTGAACAAGATTCTTATTTTCAGGCATTGTGCAAAAGAACGAAAAATATATTTATTAATTAAAGGTATGAGCACAAATAATAACTCAAATTAATAATTAAATACACACACGTTCCGACTTCATATGGCAGCTTTGTAACTTGAATCTTGAAGTTGAAAATAAATTTCAATTTTCAATTTTACTGACACTTGACAATTGACATATATTCTCCAATGTTGCCAAATCTAACACATGAATAATATTGTAAAGTAAAAAATAACAAACATAATTTAATTTTATCCTACTAATATTTTAAATGCGAAACTTTGTGAGGATGTGTTACTCTTTCACGCAAATACTACTGAACCGATTACAATGAAATTAGAGGGTAACTTGGATTGACACATAGGATATAGGTTTTATCACAGTAAGCCCACGGGAACGGGAACTATGCGGGGTTTTCTTTAAAAACGCGGGCGAAGCCGCGGGCGGAAAGATAGTACATATAAGATAATATACAATAACTTGGTTTATGGCACAGGTTTATTGTTATTTCTGTGTACATAATACTTTTGTCTCCTTTATTTTATAGATTAAAACTGATACAATTAAAATAAAATGGTGTTTTATCAACTGATTCGTGTAAGACGTAAAATAGTAGTCATAGAAATCTAATTATATGATTAGATTTCCGCCCGCGGCTTCGCACGCGTTTGCAAAGGAAAACCCGCATAGTTCCCGTTGGATTTCCGGGATAAAACCTATGTGTTAATCCAAGTTACCCTCTATATGTGTGCTAAATTTCATTGTAATCGGTTCAGTACATGCTCACAAATTATAGGAACACAGTAACTTTTACCATAGTTATTAAATACTGTTTACAGATTAATATGGACAAAAATTTGGATTTGACATAAACTGTCACAAATAAAATACATTTGGCTGTTGGCAACATTTTACCTACATCAAATATCAATTCCGATATTGCGAATTTGTGTAGGCGTATTTTTTTGTTAGGAAATTGTTAAATATCTAAAGAAAATTGTGAAAATTAATTCAGTGATAAAAATTAGTCTTTTTATTTATTTATAAATTATAATTTTACGTGTATTTTTTATTTCGTTTAAATATGTTGGATGATAGAAAAGAAATCAGCGCAATGTAGGAACTCTAGACGATAAAAAATGTAGAAAATCCCGTAAGTTGGGAAAATACTAAATATGTTGCGATAGTGGTGGTGTTTAGTTTAAGTGTTAACATGAATTTGATGCGCAAATTGCGTGGTGCTTCCGCCTCCACATCGGCGGAGCCCACAGAGGCTGCAAGTTCTCATGTTCAGCTGGGATTAATGCATCTGAAGAAGTTATTTGCTGAATACACTCATCCAGCTCAACCGCTGACAGAAAGTGAAAAAGATGACAAGCTTTATAATATGCTTCCGCTTTTTTGTAAGGTAATTTTATTGATTGAAAAACAAATAAATGACATTTCTGTTTACCTATACCATATATGGAACAATGGTGTAAACAAACATTTTTCTAACCAATGTTATTTTTATCGATGTTATCACTTTTTTATACAAAGGACAAAATAAAAAGATTTATCTATATTTCTAATTAGGTATTTGGTGCAAGTCCTTCAACTGACATGAATGAAAAGTTTTGGGATATACTTTCGTTTTGTCAGCAAGTTTCCAAACTTATGGTGTCAGAGATTCGCAAAAGAGCCAGTAATCAAAGTACAGAAGCAGCAAGCTGTGCAATTGCTAAGTTTCTAGAAATAGAGAATTCAGAAGAATCAAGTAATGGTTGGATGTTATTATCCACCTTAAATTTATTGGCAGCTGGAGATCAATCTCTTATTCAGGTAATAAGATTTTATAGTAAATTGCTATTTCTTTTGACAATGTTTCATATGTAAAGTTATTTAATATAGGTATTCTCTCTTTCTTCATATATTTTGAACTGAAATAAATTTAATAGGTGATGACAACTGCAGCCATACCATCAACTTTAGTAAAATGTTTGTATCTATTTTTTGACCTGCCCGAAATTCCTGAGTCGGAAGCAGATGTACATGATGATAATAGTGAATTTACGCCTCGGGAAAGAAGAATTCTTTTACAGAAAATTTTTGTTCAGGTAATGGGATCTATTCATGTTTACCAGACATTAAATTTTTATTGAAATAATATGTTATATTACATAATAATTTATTAACTAAGTTAAAATACCATAAATGTATAGTTTTAATATTTAAAACAATTAAATAATCTACAATGAGAACAAAATCCCTTTTTTATTTAGGTTCTAGTAAGATTATGTAGTCACCCATTTCCATGTGAGGAATTAGCAAGGAAAGATGATTTGAGCCTGCTATTCTCTGCAATTACGTCATGGTGTGCTCCCCATAATATAATGTGGAGGAAATCAGCAGCAGAAGTATTAATGACATTATCTCGTCATGGCTTAACACAATCTGTAGTACAGTATATACATAGTGAGTATACACTTTATTATTAGCATACAACTAACCTTGGTATGCATAACAAACAAATAAATAGTAAAATTATCACTTAATTATTACAAGCTGACCAATAATATGTGTGTTGGCCTTTTCTTAAACTACTTAGAGCAAAGTTTTTAACAAATCAGGTATCATAAACAATGTGATGAATAACTGAATGTATAACTGTCATTTTCAGATAAAGGATGTGTTGGCTTGTGTATTGAAAATATGCAAAAAATTCCAGAATTGACTCCACTAGAGGTAATCTTGGTTTTAGAAAACAATACTTTGAGGGGTTTACATTAAATTAATTAGAAAATTTAAAGAATCAAGAAGCAAATGCTTTCTCATTATAATAAAAATAATTAGCCAATATGTTTGTGTTTTTACTTGAATTTCAAAGATTTGATTTTGAGATTATAGAAATCATATAAATTCTTAATACACTTTGAAACAATAAGCAGCAAATATTGAATGCAATTGTAAATATACCATTTGTCTTTATTTTATTTCATTTTATATTAAAATACTTGAAATATTTATAGTTTATATTTTGAGTTAACTTAAGAAAAGGATTTTTTTACAGGTTGTTGAAATGTTTGTGGCAGTGTTCTGTTTTCTAAAAGATTCCAGTGAAGTCAGTCAATTATTGTTGGATGATTTTAGATCATGTCAAGGATATCTTTTTCTATCGGAATTTCTTCTAAAGTATGTACAAAAATTATCTAATATCTATACCTAATGCAAATTAAGTCTTAGATATTGTGATTGTAGTAGGAAATATGAACATATTACTTATTTCTTTTTCTTTTTTTTTTTTGAGATCATTAGTAGTAGTTTATGCATGATTATTGATTTTAAGCCAAAACCATAGTACATTGGATAAGTAGTTATTTTATAAAATGCTTTAAATTCCCGTTTTTTTGCTTAGATTATTTTATTTTTTCCTAGGTTTTCAATTTTTATCTTTGTTATTGTCACAGACATGAGAGACAAGAAGTACCTGATTATTTAACGTCAGGGTAAGCACATATTTTTTGTTTATTTTTTCCTTGGATGTTATAAATTATGCATGTTAATTTAATTTGAATGTTAAGGAATGATTATAGTCTATGGAGGAACAAGATTTTAATGAAGTGGTAACAGGTATTAACTATTAATAATTATTAACCTTATATCAAATAATAATATTTTCAATTAAATAATTTTTTAATAATACGCGGGTCCACACAGAGCGAATAGCTTCGAAAAACTGTGCGAAGCAGTGCGTGGACGTGGCTGGAGGGTGCTCTCTCGCGGAAAAAATGTGTAGAACCTGTTGACTAATTTTTGTTTTTGTTTTTGCAAAATTTTTTTTTCAGCAATTTCACCTAATATATTAAATCATAAAGAAAAAAGGGTGAATGAATTATGAATTATTTAAATACTAATAAATAAAAACTGGAATATTACAAATTGTAAGTAAACAAATTGCTGTTATTAAAGGTTTAATTTTTAAATTTGAAGGTTAGAAGAAGAACGAGTGAGCGGGACGGAAGCTCGAGCGGCTCTAAGAAATCTTGTTCTCATGATATCGTCGCTATGCGCGTGCGGGTTTTCGGAATTGCGACCGACTCGCACTAATACAGAATTATTTCAGTTGCAAGGGTTTGTCTTACCGCAGCCGTCTACACCAGGACAGGCAGTCCGAAATGTTCAAGCATTTCAGGTACGCCTGCAATAAAAAAATAAATAAAAAAAATGTGAAAAATTCCTTTTTTTTTCTAAAAAAACAAAATATACTTTTTATAGGTTCTACAGTCTGTATTCTTGAAATCGAACTCACCAGCATTATGTTGCACAATACTTGATGCAATATCAAGCGTGTACCACGCGGACAATGCCAATTACTTTATACTGGAAAATCAAAATACCCTCAGCCAATTTTCGGAAAGAGTTCACACCAAAAACGCAGAGATACAAGAGAAGTTTTTCGAGTTACTAGAATTTATTGTTTTTCAACTGAACTTTGTGCCCTGCAAGGAATTGATATCACTGTCTTTGTTATTGAAAGCCAATAAGTCAAGAAGTTGTAGTATATTGTGTATGAAGACATTACTAAATATTTTGAAGTAAGTGTACACTTATGATAATGGTTTAATATTTTACTTCATGACATATTTTTCAAAGATCACAAATTAAAATCTTTTCCGGTTTTTTAGACATAATGCTCTATTCAAAGACGTATATCGGGAGGTTGGCATGCTAGAAGTGTTTGTGACGTGCTTGACACGATATGCGGTATTTTTAAAAGATAAACAGATACTAGAGGAAGAAATGGAAAAGAAAGAGACAGTTTCGAGCGCAACTGAATCTCCAAAAGCCCCGGATAGAAAAAAGCGTCAATCACGACAAGACTCGTTAATACAAGATCCCAATATTGAGATTCAAGAAGAAGAATTAGGCTCTCTGGTTATGGAAGGTCTAACAGCTTTGTTGAATGGAAACGTGAACAATTGTAACGTGTTCAGAGATTGTGGCGGCGCCAAGTGTGTTCACGGAATGGTCGTTTATGAATCTTGTAGGACTAAAGCATTGGGTATGTGTATTTACATCTATAAATATAGTTATAGAATCCAATTATAAACTAAAAATGGTTACAGATTAGAAAAAATTATCTTAAATCGGATTTCTTACCCGCGTCTTGCGTTATTTCGTAGCCTTATTTTCCTATCTTATTCTATTAGATTTCTTATTAAAGACCTTATATTCATGTTCGAACATTTATTTAACAGGAGTTATTCGGGAGTTGATCGTCAGTGGTTCTGGCGAAGAGGATATGTCCATGTTACTATGTGGCATGCACGCCGCTCCCAATGATGCTTACCGATTGAAGCTACATATTTTGAAAGCTTTACTCGTCTGTCTTAGGGATTCACATCGCACCCGGACTATATTTAGAAAGGTAAATAACTTTTAAATTAACTAGTTTGTCTGTGATTTTGATCGAAAATCGATCCTTATTTTTAGTATCAAATATATTTGCAAAAACATTCATCTGAATATTTCAAGGCATTGTAAAACGTAACCCAAAAATCAACCGAAATTAAATACATATATTTTTTAAACTTTTCTTTTAGGTCAGTGGTTTTGTCTACGTCACTAGCGTCCTTGTTTCATTGGAAGGGAAATTAAAAGGAGATAAATTGATGGACCACGATATGTTGCAACTAATACACATTGTCTTCTATACTATTAGTACGGCGATGCGATTCGAACCGGCTAATGCAAAGTTTTTTCATCATGAGGTATGTTTATTGAACATTCACTTAAATAATAATTGTGAGAAGAGTTATTTATAATTTTCGTTTTTTTATAAGTTTAATTCTAATAATAATTATAATATTTTTTAGATCTGCATGACGACTTTGTACGAAACAATAAGACTCCTTGGTTGTTTTACCGATGACATCGAATTACAGCACGACACAGAGTCTGGTGACCCGGAACTTTATGAGGTCTTTCACGATATATTTACAAGCAATATATTAGAAACGACGTAAGTTTTTATCTTTCTCGTTAAAACAATATGTAAGATAAATTATACTCGATTTTTGTTATTTAATATTATGTTCTCTTGTAGGTTTCCAGAGACAGTGCCTGTGGAATTTATTCATGCCTGCATTGTACTGAGGTTGCTATATGATGTGGCCTTAGATTCATTCGATAAGCCATTAGCTTTTGGATCTCTCAATGTGAAATCACCGAGCTTAACGCGACAAAGTTCCGCAATAAATGAGGTGATTAAATATTTGTGTATGATATACTTTCACCTCATCTATCTATCTCAGACATGAAATTGTCATGATGCAATACATTTAGTATTTAAATTTACAATATATATTAACAGTCACACAAAAAAAAACACGAATTATTCGTTTAACTCAAAAATCACAATTTTAAAATTACAAATCTTCAATAATGTCGCCTTTTCCCACGTAAACTAAATATAAAAAATCCATACAGGCGAAACCAGCAGGCCGTTCAACTCCTCTGAACCTATCTATAGGCGCACCATCCACTGAAGCGTGGGTCATCCACTCCGGCGTGGTTATTGTGCTCGCTAAACTATTGCCAGCTTTACCAAGACCACAAGAACATGAAAATGATGCTAGAGCTCTAAGGGACTATCTTGCGCACGTGTTGAAGAGCCTGGTTAGAAGGTGTGTGATAAATTGATAAAATATAATTGTACTACAAAAAAAAAACACATTCAAAGGAATACTAATAAGCATAAACCTATCGATTTTGTGAAACCGAAATAGTTTATGGAAGCTTATAAAGGACTTATCTGGTCTATTACGCTATTTTTCAGTGACTTATCGAGTAGCAATAACATGACCTCGAATTAAAAACTGTAAATCATTTCTTATTACAATCAAAATAGTTGTTGATGGTCCTCCGAGCCGGATCTACCATTTGTCACCTGTCTGTTTCTTTCCGGTTGTACTATCGTCGCTCTACTTATTAACTCGTTGTTTAATTTGATTTATTTACAGTGAGCGCAATCAGCAAGTTATGTGCGGTGGTGGGCTAGCAGGCGTAGTGCTAACTGTATGCAGCGCCGCGTTACGAGCGGAGAAACACCCATTGCATGCGCCAGCCATGTATGTTTTAGAGAGACTTGCCGCACACGCATTAAGGCCTACTGAACTCAGGTAAATGGCCATTTTAAATATAATTATAATTGACGAACACGTCGGCACATATCAGGGTAGGTATATATATTTTATCCATTTAATAAAAATGTTTTCACAACACAATATCAAGCTCCATAGACTTAATATAAAATGATCCTTTTTCAGGGAATTCTTAAGGATGGGAAATCCGCTTAATTGTTTGGCACCAGAACCTGGACAAGTTTGTAAACCAGGTGGACCTGTGCCACTTACAAGGATCAAAACATTGGTCTCTATGACAACACCCAGAGACTATAGGTAATATTATTTATTATTTCTTGTCTATTATACTAAAACTTACGCTTAATTATTTTTAATTAAAAAAAATATTTCGTTTTGTAGATCGCAAAATTCATGCACGCTACCCCCTTTCGTTGAGTTCGATATGTCAGCGGAAGGATTCGGTTGTCTTTACCTTCCAAGTATTGCGCCTCAGTCTGCTAATTTAAATGCTCTTGGTTCTCAAGATACTTCAACACTTGGAGGAATAGGATCAGGTACACAATATATCACAGATTATATATGTAGGCAACAAAAAATATGTATCTACTATATAAATACTTCTATTGATACTATACATATACGTTTAAATGCTAATACTATATATCGTAAGTTAATATTTTTTCAGGCGATCGGGTATTTCCACCACAAACAGGATTGACATATTCCACATGGATATGTGTGGAAAAATATTCAGAAGCACGAACAGACCCGCATTGCGTAAGACTGCTAACGCTAGTGCGAAATATCAATAATTCAAGAGATGATCATCTCGTGTGCCTTGCCTTAGTGCTGTCAGCAAGGGATAAAGCTATTATTGTATCGACGCAGGAAACTTTAGTCCCACATAGTAAGTATCTGACAAATTTAGTTTCTCTCTAATCTTAGCGGGTTTATTTTTTAAAGTACGTAATCGTGCATCTGCTAAAAAATGATACTGACAAAATCTCTAGTTATTTCAAAAGTGTTTAACTGTAAGAAAAATGAAAATAAATACTTCTGGATATTTTTAAGGCTCTTTTCTAAAAGAAGATTCATGCTATCCCTTAATTTGGCCTTGATTTTATTTATAAAATTAGTTTCAAAATATTTATTTATTTCGTATAGACGTCGGTGAATGGGAGCCAGAAGGTACGGGTGAGTGCGGCGCCCGCGTGTGGTGCCCGGACTTGCAGCACGAGGGCCAGTGGCACCATCTAGCGTTGGTTCTCAACCGCGCTGTGCTTAAGAACTCCTCTTTTTCTCTTTATCTTGATGGTAAGTAACTTAGACTACAAATTGGTAGCAGTGTTTGAAAAATATTCTAGAAATAAAATAAAAATCATTCATTCACACTAAGGCTATCTTTTCGCAAGTACATAATATGTTTTTCGATGAACCAGTTCCTATCTTTGCCTTTTTTTCCGGTCAACCCAATAGTAGTGACCGGAAAAAATAGGCAACCTAACGTTTGCAAATTTTATGGGCTTCATACTTTCGCTTGGTATAGAATTTGTTTAATAAATAATCAAACCGGTGAATGTTTAAAAATATTTTTTTTTTCAATAATTAATTAAACTTATTCTGCACTGAAATTTGTAAGGCAACCCATTTGCAATATATTTATTGAGATACTAACTTTAATCACAGAATAGTTAATAGTACAGGTACAGAAGAATTACTCGGCAAAAAGATATTATGTGCCTATAATTTTATTCACCTACAATTTTTGTCTCTTTCTATCGCGTGGCCCTTATCTTTTCTTACGATGTTAGGGTTGATACCTATGTAGAGATAAACTACGATAACATGGCGCGCCCCTCCAAAATTCAAAACGTTTGAAAGTATTTGTGAAAGTATTTACAATGCACCACCAAGATTCACAACGCATGTGTGCGTAATGAGACGGCCGTCAAACAAAAACAAATCCACGGATTTGTTGCTCGACTAGTCACGCTCTAATCGCTCATTATTATTAGTAATGGCGCTGCACTGACGTATTCTATGAAAACGACACGTGCGTTGTCTTGGGCGCTCGGCAACTTATGATTAGTTGACCAACAAATCTGGTAATAAGTGAGATATTACGAGTACTGTACGAGTAAAGACGAATACGTACAACTACATACAAACTCCTTCGTAAGGATGTCACTACACACATTGAAACAGTAATTTGGAGGGGCGCGCCATGTTATCGTAGTTTATCTCTACCTATTTAGGTATTAACTATTAGTATTATTGTAATTGTAGGTAAGCTCTAAAAAATAATATTTCAAACCTAGTATAATTATTATGCAACTAGCGCGTGACCGTTATGATGTCACACACACAAAAGAAAAAGCAAATACAAAACACGCACACGCTCGATTAAATGTGAATTTAAGGACGTGTTGTTTTATGTCAGTACATCGTGACGTGGGTGGGTGAGCACTCGAACGCCACACAATACCTATTACTTTAAACATTTGTTTTCATCCATATCGTTAAAAAATATTTGCGCGCGAGCGTCTCGACGAGCGCGCGCGTTATAACCGACTGATTCGATTACCGCCGGCTGGGCCCTGCGTCGTAGGTAAATAACGGACGTACCTCGCGGAGTAAAACAGGCCTGCTTTAATATAAAATATGTTTCATTAAATAAGCAATTTAATGAAGGTCTCGGTGAAGGTCGTTTTATATCGGGATCTTAGACTAATACGATTTCGTTTGCGTAGGCCAGCACATGCACTCGGGCAAGCTGCACTACGTGAGCGCAAACCCGGGCGGCGGCGCGGCGACGCTGTCGGGCGCGTCGAGCGTGTACTGCGTGATCGGCACGCCGCCGCACTGGCGCCGCTACT
>CAJQZM010042426.1:0-18730 GCA_907164665.1 Colias nastes | reverse complement strand
TCGTGATTGCCTCTATTCGCCCAACGCTGCCGATTGTGAAAAGGGCCGATTAAGACCCGAAAATCATGGATTGGAGTGCAATAATTGACGAAATGTTTCACACTGAGTGCAAAGCTACTTACTTTTAAAGTTTTAACTCCGAGTTAGGTTGTCTCGTCATGGTTGTCTCAATGAAATCTTCTGTCACCTATATATAAATTACAGTGTAGATAAATTCCTAAATAACAGAATCTTTAATTTTCAGGTTTTATTTCATTTTGCCGCCATGTTCCTGCTGACTTTGAGTTATGTCGAAATAATATATTTGCTATCGTCATCAAAGGTACCTAATAAAGAAAACTTTTACATATCTATCTAGCTTCATACTATTTAGAAATTAAAGATTTAAACGGATTTTAAACGCGATTTAAAATCCGTTAAAAGGGAAGATTAAGATGTTATACGTCTTGATGGTCATTCAAAAATTGCTATTTGTGAACTACCCTCACACAGTATATGGAGAACCGATTGGTAGACTCGGATAGGTACGCGATTAGAGTCTCTATAATATACTATGTAAGAGATATAATCGCGTGCCATCGGGATACCGGCTACCCATGGCGGTAGCGAATACCGCTCTAGTTTGAATTGGTCTTTATTTTTTCTTAAACAATTTTTCACAGATGACTAGAACCAGTTTGGTTGATCAGCTATATAGTATTGCATTGTGGATGTTTAAAGGTTCCGTATCTGAAATAGCATTTTGTGTGGCGTTAGAAATGTTTTACAAGCAAACACAGCACGCAAGAATGAATCTTATTTGCTTCACATTAAGTTCATATTCCCGTAAGTTTATTATTATCTAGTTGTTTATTTAATGTAAAGGGAAAACCGCAGAATTAAGTTATGTAGTCCAAAAGAATACGGTATAATTAGTTTATACCATTGTTACAAAACAAACTTATTAATTTTAAATATTAATCTATTTAAATAAGAACCAAAATTCTCTTATTTACCTAGATGAAATTTCAAGAAATAGGTAATAACTAGCTTCCGCCCGCGACTCCGTCCGTGCGGATGTCGGTCTTCACGTGGATAGTTTATTTCTCCATTTTGAGTCAATGACATCTTATAAAAAAAAATTTAATCACATATTTGGGTTTGGTATCGATCCAGTAACACCCCCTGCTATTTATTTTTTCAATATTTTCAATGTACAGAATTGACCCTTCTACAGATTTATTATATGTATATTGTATAGATTTTGTTTGCCAAATAAACTTATCATATTAAATATCCGATCATTGCATCCTCCAAACCTAATACATATTGTAACGAATATTCTTTACTGTTTACTACATATAAATAATATAGTATCCATTTTAAGGTAGATATCCCAAATTAATATTTTTTTAAGTGAAATTTCTTTACAATACCGTCACATCATGGAGTAAAGCAACGATTTTAGTATCTTTGAATCTTGCCAAAGAAGTTTCACTTCTGACACGTGTGCTCAGCACACACGCTCTTTTATTTGTTTTTCAGGTCAAACCAGGAGGTTCGCAAAGAATATGCTGCGAATGATAAAGTTTCGATTAACAAAACTGAACGCCTTCGAGTTTCTTATAGTTGATGCTGTACTACCACTGCACTTCATATCTCTGGTTACTAATTATGCTATTGTATTAATACAATTTGCGCTATATTAATAAAAACCTAATACCTACTCAAACATTTCTTATTCAATACTTATTTTAAATGTTATTTTGAATCATCAAATACCTATAAGTTCCCCTTAATAAAAAACCGCAGAAAGCAATTTCTTCAGAGAAAAGTCGGCAAGAAAGTGTTTAATTTATTATTTCAGTCATATATATAAAAATTTGTAATCATAACATTATCTTTATGCTTTTGGGTTGATACAGAACTTTGAAAGACACATGAAATGTTTGTTTTTTCTTGTAATTCAACAATTTACTAGAGCACCTGTTTATCATTTCATGAACTAAAAGACCTATTTATCTATTTATTTATTTATACTTTAGTACTCTGAAAAAATTACATACATTGTAACAAACGGCGGCCATATCGCTAAATAGCGATTCTATTTATGATTAAAACCACCTTTTTTATTTCCAGCTGCAATAATTGCTATAAATAATTAAATACCTACTTTATCTACTTTCGACTGACCGGTTGGCTTGGTTGGTAGTGGCCCTGCCTTCCAAGCCAGAGGTCGTGGGTTCGATTCCCACCCGGGGCAAATATTTGTGTGATGAACATAAATGTTTGCTCTGTGTCTGGGTGTTAATTATCTATATAAGTATTTATTTAAAAATTATATATATGTATGTTTATCAGCCATCTGGTTTCCATAACACAAGCGAAAGCTTAGTATGCAGGGATCAGATTGTGCCGTGTGTGAAAATTGTCCCGAAATATTTATTTATTTATATTTCGCTCCAAAAACCTGACATCTTGTGAGCAAAGAATTGCGTAAATCTAATACTTCTTCAATAAAAACATAGTTAAAGACACAAAGTCCATCTGTCTGCACGTCACAAGCGGTCAATTGGTTTGCGCACATTAATTGACGAAGCCATTTCGTAATTGGTTCCTGCAGTTGCTACCGTATACAGTATTTGAGATAAAGATTCATCTTTTAGAACAATTTCTGATAAAGTTATAGCTTTATAATCGATATGTCAGAAACAATAGCTTAATAATAGGTATACTTAATACGTACTAGCTTTCCACCCGCGGCTTCACTCGCGTAGTAAACGGAGATCACACATAGAAAAATCCCCGATTTTGAAACATTGTTTATTGGTGCTCTTCTCCTGTTTTTCTTAGCGTGATGATATATAGCCTTCCTCGATAAATGTGCTAACTAACACTGAAAGAATTTTTCAAATCGGACCAGTAGTTCTTGAGATTAGTGCGTTCAAACAAACAAACTCTTTAGTATTATAATATTAAAATATTAGTAAAGATGTGTTTATCCTGGTACATAAACTACATCCTTGCCAATATTATCAACATCAGTTCAGTGGTTGTCACGAGGAAGGACAAACATCAACTTTTGCGTTTATAATCTTAGTAGAATAATGACTAATAGAAACAATGAGACTATTTTATAAGAACAGTAGTTAATCGACTGTTTACAAGAGTTTTTAAATTACTAAATCTAAATAGTAGTCTCTGTTTATAAGGTTCGATTCCATTTCTACTCATGCATAACCGACCTTTGCTGAGATCACTCGTCCATTCTACACCATATTATGACTTCATATTGAATGATACTTACTACCTACTAGATTTTTAATTCACATAAGTGGTTTAACTTAGATTAGGAAAGCAGTATTAGTAAGTATTCCTAGAAGTTGGGTAGTTCTTAAGTACATTTTGTTGAAGAATGAGATTCCTACATCAGTAAGGTAAAAATTATCTACTTGTATTATTATTATATTATCTTATATAGCACATAGGAACACACTGTTTTTGTTTTTCTTCAATCTTTTGCATTTAAAAAATTACTGGGATAGTATTATTATATTTAGTTAGATAGTAGAGCAGATTTCTAAGTTTGACTTTGATTCTACTCTATAAATTAGATATTATAAAATTCACTGTAATAATAAGATATTGTAAAAACCTCGCTTCATAGTAATATATTATCTGTAATTATTGGTGGATTTTTATCTTTCTTTTTTATTAATTAGGAATTTTTATTTTTCTTTACCGGAATTTTTGATAAAAAGTATCTGTGATTTTATTGATAAACCTTTTATTATATTTCTTCTATCTTAGTATTGTAAAAATACATTTTTGATGACTAAATAGATTAAGATTTTCTATGTATCGTTAAAATTACTTCTGATAAATGACTTAATCTAACTTAAATTAATTACACTTTACAAAACGTGTTCCAATATTAGGATAATCAGATAAAAAGGCCAATCACACGTTATTTTCATTAAACACAACATTGCTATTTTCTTTAAACATTTTATTGGTAAAATACATTTACTGACAGAGGCGGTAGAGCATCATCAGTTTTCTTAATATATATAATATTATTTTATATACGCCTTGCCTTCAATCGAATTTTAAGTAAAAAGCTGTTCAATGAAATGATGAGTAAATATTTGTAGATACCTAGGTTACCAACTGTACGTTGTATATATCTGTCAACTGTGATAATATTTTGATCTTCAAAAACGGCACACTAACGCACACACGTTTACGTCAAAGATGGCATGTTTCAACTATTATGAGCGTTATAGAGACAACAAAACTAAAATGTGGCTAATTACTAATTAGCCACATTCAACGTGCCACTCCCGGAGCGCCAAACCTATCTACACCTTGTTTATAATATCATTACATGTCCCCTAGTAATTTGTAGCAGTAGTAAACATATCAATCCTTGGTGGAAGGAAACATCATATATGAGGGTCCATAAATGCTAATAACAATTGTCTGTTAGTAGGTTATTGCTCGTGCGTGGTTGAAATTTTTCTTCGTACATTTAGGGTCAGAAAGATTCGTTACTGTTATAGGTAGCAGTTGTAAATGATGTCCTTTTGGTAGGTATATGTTTTATTTGTATCGTTTTTTATAGGAGCTGAGAGATTTTTATGTAATTTCATTTATGTTTATATTAATTATTACATTTAAATGTTTGTAAGTAATCCTTTAGACTCAATTTTGACCCACTTTAAAAGGACAGATTTCATTCAAATTTTGTACACTTATCAAGGATCGGTGACAATCCAATAATTTCATGAGTTTTTGCGTGTTTATAGTTGCTTTTTTACAATATTAATTTTTAATGATATACAATATTAATATACTGAATTAAATATTGCTTACAACAGTACCTATCTTTGTTTAAACCTTAATATTATTATCCAAATTTTAATCATTGCACAGATTCAGAAATAATTATTTGTCATATCCATTAATCGAAATCAATCTACACTTAAGTATTATCTGTTTTCGCACTTTTCGATTATAATATGTTCAAGATAATATTGTTTTTTGAAATAGGCGCAGATTGAAGTTTATATTTTATAAATTATCGTAACGATATTTTAATTACTTTATCCATTTACTTGAATTAATAGCTGATAATACAAGCATTAGTATTATGAAGATACGACGTATTAAGATAAACTAAGAATGTGTTTTTGATTGTAATTCTTAGTAATAATTGCCTTGCATCTTGAAATAAAATCGATAAACTGACTTCGATCTGTAAAAGTTGAATATTACATTGAATACCTATTTATTATTTCATTAAGTATTTTTTTATGTTATATAGATACTATAGGTTTCCGCCCGCGGCATCGCCCGCGCAGTCAAAGAAAAATCCGCATAGTTCCCGTTCCCGTGGGATTCCGGGATTGCGTCATTTTCCCGGGATAAAAAGTAGCCTATGTCCCTTCTCGGGTATCAAAATATCTCCATACCAAATTTCATGAAAATTGGTTCAGTAGTTTAGGCGTGATTGAGTAACAGACAGACATACAGAGTTACTTTCGCATTTATAATAATAATAACCCGGATGGCATATCTACAATAGATATCCCAACCGTGCAGTCAGTCACCCCGCAGGGCACCTTGTGGCGAGGTGTCGGGGAGTAGCGACCCCGCGGGAACCGAGCGCTCCCGGGGGAGGCCCCTGTCCTCACCTCCGGGCTGTCTTTGTGACAGTTCGGAGCGAACAATGACGAGGTTCAGGATCCCCCACTTCTGGCTTGCCTTTGTTGGCCGTCCAGAGTGGAGCCGCCAGAGCTATATGCTCGGGGGTGGAAGTGTCTAATGGCGTAATAGCGGGGAAACCCGCTCCGGGCCCGCGGGCCCGCGATGGTGAAACCGGTGCCGCACCTCTCTACACCCCTAGCCGTTCAGCTGATGTTGCCCCCTTGTTGCCATTCTCGGTAACCTTTTTGGGAGCCCATCGACCGAACTGGCGAGTCACCGTCTGCCATTATTTTCAATTTTTAATATTGAAAAGGCAGACGTCCATAGTCCCCATAGAACCAATATACCAGTCCATCTAACACCCCCTTCCATAACCCAGTTTTGTTCATTTCCATTTTTCTGCAATAGTCCTACATTGGCCGCGGACTGCCCAGGGCTGTATCTCTATAGTGCAGTCATGGGCAGGCTGCGGCTGGTGTCCCACAACACATTAAATTCTCTAAAGGGCCTCTGCGTGTTGGACCTGTGTCCCCACGTAAGCCTTCCAAAGGACCGGGTCTCTTCCTTCTGGTGGTACCCGTGTATTATGGAGAGAGACATAATAATAATAATAATATGGATTTTTAAAAGCTAGTAAAAAAGTTAGGTACATACAATATTTCTACTACAAACGTTTATAGGCACAATCTTTTATTGCGCATTATGATTTTACTATAAAAATAATGTCGTTACGATATTTTATTAACGAGATTTATATAGACATTTTTCGCGCACTATTTTTATCGTTTTATCTACTTATCTGATAATTATTAAGGTGAAAATGAACTGATTTAATAAAGATAACTAATTATCAAGCGTTTAAAATTCAAAATTTATGTATAGTTTACACAATATTTTTTTTGATATTTAATTTCATATCTTTTGTAAATTAAATACATACATAATATTAAATAATGTAATTAGTTTTTTCACCCGTAATATTCTTAAATATTATTTCAATGAATGTGTATCTCCCATTGCAATATGTATTTGAAAACTTACTTAATAGTCATTTAACAATGCAGAGAAGCCTGGCTTATTACTGACAGCGATTTCTACCAGTCAACCCAAATGACGAGGATGGTAAAATATAGATATTCAAAAAAGTAAATATCATAGTTAATGTATTCATATATTAATTTTTCATTGCAATAGTTAACACAAATTATAGCATTAGGTAGGTATTTATATCTTCAAGATTAACATAAGACTACAAGTTTGTTTTCTCTTAAAGAAAATAAAAGTATAAAAAATAATATAATCTCTTCAACAAGAAAAATATATTAAACACAAGACATTTTTCTTTAATTCATAGAAAAAAGTAAAAAAAATATTATACACTAGCTTTCCACCCGCGGCATCGCCCGCGCAGTCAAAGAAAAACCCGCATAGTTCCCGTTCCCGTGGGATTTCCGGGATAAAACCTATCCTATGTTCTTTCTCGGGTATCAAAATATCTCTATGTCTACACCAAAATTCATGCAAATTCGTTCAGTAGTTAAGGCGTGATTGAGTAACAGACAGACAGACAGAGTTACTTTCGCATTTATAATATTAAATAAAGTATGGATATTTGAAGCATTTACTGTAAAAACGTCGTCACGTTTTGACAAATGAGCTGTCATCCACATTGTAAATCGTTTCCGTATTTATTTTTTGGATGCTTGCCAACATCCAATGTATCCACACATTACTATTTTTCACAATATCTGAAAATAATGTTAAATTTAATACAACATTCATATTCCTTAAAGTGCAACGTATAATTAATTATTACAATATAATACATACGAGGGTGATCTTGACTCTATGTAGAGATTTCTGCCAAGCAAGCACGAAATGACAGAGGACCAAATATTATTTCATCTAAATCGTTTGAATATAAAAGCTACGGGTTATAGAATATGCCAAAAAACGTGCAAACATACAGATGATAATACATACCTTATTCTCTCGGCGCAGTCGGGTATTAAAACAATTTTGGTGAAATTGTTGCTAGTCTTCGACCAGGGAGTAATTCCTTCTTTAGATTATGCATGATGCCTATAAGCAAGTATATCTGTATACTAAAATTCATACAAATTGCTTGTCGTATAAGAATGAAAGAGCAAAAATCATCCAAAAAAGTAAACTTACAGCTCTGTCATATTAGTAGGAAAGTATTAGATTTGTTTCATTTACTAGGACACCTATCGTACCAATTTTTTTTAATATCTATATTCCTATTTATTATCATATAGTGTAAACGCACCTTAAACGAATTGGTGATTGAAATACATATTAGTTTCGAATGTTTAGTGTCAAATGAACCGCCGGGAAGCGCGCTCGTGTTCAAACATTTATCAAAACAATGTGATATATAAACGATTTTATCTTAGTAATTATAACTCGTCCTAAAATTATATGATATTTTTAATTTACTGGAGAGTTGATAGTGTGTGACATAATTTTTTGTGAAAAAAGCAAGAGTTTGTGAATTAAATTACGCGTAGTTATACTGTTTATGGTGTTATATTGTGATTTTTAAAGTGAAATAAAATAAATAAGAACACAAAATAATGCGCAGTGATAGAGACACCTATAATAAAATAAAATAAATAGTGCTGGATTTTAATAAATCGAAATAAAACGGTACATTGAGTGCAAAATTTAATAATGAAGAACATTGTCTAATTAGTGTTCCTTTTTAATTGTCACAAAAAAAGTAATTCAACAATAAATAAACTGTTAAATTTACAAATAAACAATGCATGTGTGCACTCACCTTTACACATAGGGTTGTCACAAAACACCTAAACATAGGGTTACCACAAAAATGTTTCCACGGACTCAGAGTGTGAGGTGATGTCGTCGTGGACGAAGGAACTGGACGACGCTACCATCCTGGCCACCAGGTCGGGGTGGTGGCATGTGCTGCTGTTCTATCTGCTCTGTGGTCTGGCCGCTATACCCACGTCGTTCTTGGTTTTTTCACAGGTAATCATAATAATTCTACATCTTGTAATTCTTTTAATCTCATCTCCGATGATCGATACGATCGATACGATGATCATAATGAGATGTGATTGATTAAATCTCATCTCATTATGATCATCGTCTTCTTGTTCTTCTTCATCGTCTTCTTTAACATCATTATCTTCCAATTCTTCTTTGACATAGTGATATTGATCATAGTCATATAGTTGTTAGTTCTGACAAAGCTAGCGCTTACTATTAAATTTGAAACAAAACAATGAATATAATTATTATCATCGAAAACTTAACTTTTTGAACTTGAAACAAAACATTATCATCGAAAACTTAACTTTTTGAACTTGTTATATTAAAATGAAATGGAGTCGGATTAATAAACACCTCTTTTTTGAAGTCGGTGTATAATTGATAAAGATATAGGTACAGGAATGTTACCATTATGTCCTAAGGCAGTATAATTTTCAGTGTGGATAAATGATAGAGGTTATCTATACAGGGTGTAATCGTTAAGTGTGCACAGGCGATTATTCCGTAACTAATACAGATATCAAGAAACTTTAAACTGATATCGAAAGTACTTAACCTAATGAGTAAAATGGCCATAATAAATTATTAAAAATAAAACGAGAAATATCTAAAAAAATAACTTTAAACCCTCCCATACATTTAGTATGAGATATGAATATCCCATGTACATTTAATATTAAAGGTTTTAGCTTTTTCTTTCTTTTTTTGGTTTTCTGCTTTAATTGCTTCGCAAATTTGAAGGGAAGTTCATTTAGAAACTGTAAATAGAGCTCCTCATTGTATTGCACAATGAGGACGTCACTTCGAAAATCTGCTATGAATACAAAATGTATGGGAAATAAAATGTATTAATAATTATTATTGGTTAAGTACTTTCGATATCAGTTTAAAGTTTTTTGATATATGTAATAGTTACGGAATAATCGCCTGTGCACTCTTAACGATTACACCCTGTATAATAGTATAGGTCGTCAACCATGACTTGCTCCTTTGGTTTTTCTCATGAGCTACTTGCACAATATTGATAAATAATAAACTAATTGTAAGACATAATCAGCTATCTGCATGCGAAATGTCAGCTTAATCCGGATTAAGATGGATTAAGTTAAGGCTTAAGTGTGAAAAATAAAATTGTTTTATTTCAGGAAATATTGGGTTCCCATATGCAAGTTATATATAAAAAAAAAAATTTAAGACAATTAGAGCATCATTTATAGTTTTTTCTTGGCTTTATAGGTTTATCCCTAAATAATATTAGTATATAGATAAGTTTATATTATGACAATAAAAAGAAGAAATGAATAAATTGAAGAAATTGGCTTACTATTTTTTGCTAACTATGCTAATTTGAATTATCCTTATGTGGCAAGATGTAGTTACAGTAGATATTATTCTAATTTACATATTATACACTACTCGAAAAGTAAATATTAACAACTATGTGTAAATCAATTCTATAATAATGTAAACTATTTATAAGTTCTTCCAAGTAAACACATTTTGGCATTAACTTGTTAAAATATAATAATAGGATTTGCTTAAATTTTATCGATAATTATAAAAAAATATTTATACCGGTAACAAGATATTAAAACGAAGAGACAGTTCTCTACATTTTCAATTTACCGCAAATAAATAATTTTGTATTGATAAAAATGCACACAAAAATCAGTAATAAGCTTATTTTAACATAATACACAGATAAGAAACATATTTCAAAAATACAATATTAAAATTAATGGATGATATTCTTTGATCCGTTTTAACCAAAGCAAAACTTATTAATTACTAAAAAAAACAAGCAAGTTATAAACTAGACTACCTACATTATCTAGTCATACATAAATATTTTACATTACATTATCATGATTCAAAAAACAACCGTTAATTAAAAGTAAAAAATACCGCATCTTTTTTTCTGTCAACAGCGTGTCGACCTCCATTCTACACGATTTTTTGTTATGGTATTAATAGATGATTCTCTATACACGAGCTAGTAATATATTAATAGGCTATAATAGCAATATATTCTTATTTATTTATTGCATTCTCTATATATTATATAACACCATGTTACGTATGATTTATTTCTTGGTTTTCATAAAATGCAAATTTTCGATTGTAGAGAAATTTTTATTCTAAGATAGATTAGCAGAAGATATATTTTATGATGATCGCACATCTTCGTTAAATTGAGAATCTACCATTTAAATGTCATAGTGATCGTCGAACTAGAACTTCGTAGGAATCGTAGGATATCGACTACTATTCCATCCTAAAATAATACTAATTCATTCAATTGTTCATCTAAGTGTCCACGTTTGTGTGCACCATTATAAATTACGCGTAAGTAATATTTTACACGTTGTTTTGACTGCGCGTACAAGTTAACACAGCTAACGCCAAACAAATGTCTCGTTTCAGAGTTGTTTGTTTTTCTAAGAAATCAGTGTATTTCTATTATTGTGCGCACTGCGCTCCGATTATTATAAATGGAGTGTAAATATTTTTTATGCTATTGTGTTCCTCTTCATTATTCCGCGAATCATATCTTTTAATACGCATTTTTTTCTTGAAAAGATGTGCTCTTCCAATCCTTTTTACAATTAATATTAGTATACCTTATGTTTCACGTATTTCTTCGAAACTAATAACACTTCTTCTTAAATATTCCATAACCTTCAATTCAATAACCTTCTTACCTTTTGAATTGTTTCCTTTCTTTACACTGATCCCGTTTTGGTACTGATCTAACTGTACCATACCAACCATTCCCATTAAGTTTCTTTTATAACTTATAAATATGATTTTGCTGTTTACAATACCATTACCTTTAACAGAGTTTCTTGCGGGTTCTTCTCCATAGATACTGCTTTCCGAATCGGTGGTAATTGACGATTCGAAAGTGCTTCTAAAAGAAGTCTACTTGAATAAATAAATGTTTGAGTTTGAACAATAATTATTATCAATTTTCCAGGTGTTCACAAACGCATCTCCAGAGCACTGGTGTGCTGCACCTCCAGAACTTAATATACTGGATCTCGAAGACCAGCTGTATCGCAACCTGACGGTACCAGGCAAACATGGGGTGTATGAAACTTGTTCAGCGTATAACGTTGATTCGGAGGAGTTCTTTAGAGTTCTTCATAGACTTATTAACAGGTATATCCTACTATCCTAGTAATAAAAACATGCAAATTTGTAAGAATGTATGGAAGATATTTTTTAATTCGACCACCGCTAGATAGAATTGGGCTCGCGGTAGCGACGCGTTTTTGCCATTCCGAGGCAAGCCTCTCGGGATCTTGCCTGAGCAATCGAATTTCTTCTACTCTTTCTGTTTTATGTGTATATGCACACATTACATATTTTCTTTTTACATTTTATTGTTGATCATAAATTCCTTGACAAAAATCGATGCAGATCTGAATGAAATTCTGTAAATGTAGGCAGTAAATATTAAACAAATTAACACGGAACGGAAGTTAACGGAAGCACATTTCTAAACATGTAGAACTGCGAATGAAGAAATAGAACAAAGAAATAATAAAAGTTCATTGTTCATAAACATACATTTAAACTCAGTAGAGATTAATAACGTAATTTTATAGAAGCAATTGCAGTCCCTTACATTTTAATACGCAAAACACATAACCACAACACAGAACCTGTTTTTGTAAAGTTGGTCAAGATTACTGATAAATTGTACGTGTTTTAAATGCCTTTAAATACTATTTGTATTGGAAGTTAACGTGTGATGAATTTTGATTTGTGTGTTTGGCTTTAGTCCAAGGGAATTTGCGGGTCTTTGCCCTACATTTCTGTCTATTGGTATTATTATCTATTATTACTATTCATACATTAGGTTTAAAACACGTTCCCTTTGATTTTACACTGCCTAGTTTGTTAGAGCAGTTCGATCATCAATTTGATGTATTGAGGTTGAAACCAGGGGCCGTATTATAACCTCTTATTTCCAGGCACATTAAAAAAAATAAAAAAAATAAAATTCATTTATTTTAGGCCACATAACCCATATAGTATTAGTAAAATCTTATTAGGCAGTGTATTGAACTGACTGGCAAATTCATATTATGAACGCAATAGCCAGCCATGGTTAATTATGGCATTTTATGAATTTGCCAGTCTGTTCAATTCACGGCGTAAACTGTCTGGAAATAAGAGGTCATCATACGGCCCCGCCCCAAAAATAATGTTTTTATTCTTAGTCCCCTCAATTTTGGTCTGGTTACGAATTTATTATAATTAAACTACAATAACATGTTGTCCTAATTTGTCCGGATTATCTACTGTAAAGTGACATAGAGCCACCAACCATATTACTTACGGTGGCCTGGAAGAGATCGCTACCTAGCGATAAGGCCACCGTTTGTACATATTTTCCTCTTATCTGTACTTTATGTGTCTCTACTTCTTTTGTGTGTGCAATAAATAGTGAAATAAATAAAATAGAGCCTTATCTTGGAAATTTAACTTTCTATTAAATAATTGAAATCATTTCAAATTTTCTTTCGTATTTCAGATCACAACCGCAGTTAAATACGACTTATTATGGAGAAAAGCCTCAAACAATACCGGTAATGATACAATTTATACCCTACTAGCAAACCGGGCGAACTCCGTTTCGCCACCAGAGACACCTTTTCTTTGCTATAAACCTCACGGAGCCCGAGACCTTTCCAACGAATGCAAAACCGTGGAAATCGGTTCGTGCATTCTGGAGTTATAGCGTCAGGAAGGAAAACCTGACTTATTTTTATATAGTAGATTAATTAATTTCTAAGCTCCATATTCATTGTGAAATCCATCATCTGCATCATCAAATCTGCATTTTGATATAAAACAACGATGTATCGCGATACTCGTAAATATCAAATCTAATAGCTTTTGCTTAATATTTAGATATAGTAAGTAACATACTGTAATAAATAGTAATTACTATTTCTTTCCAGTTATCAATAATCACAGAAGCTATATTAACCGTACGAAGTAAGGAGCCGACGCCATGTCGCCATGGGTGGACTTTCAGCTCAGAATTATACAAAAGGACTTTAGTTACTGAGGTAATATAGAAATAGGAATTTTTTATCGTAAATTTATTATTTTGTTGTGCATTATAAATTTAGTTTTCATTATAATTACAAATATAAAACTTAACTGATTAAATTAGTAATAAGCAGGAGGCCATAATGCCGCACCGGTTTAAAATGACTAAACATACGGTGCATTTACATCAAACGAACATAGAGCTAGAGCTAGAGCAAGAGCATTATTTCGTGATCTTCTAGTGTACGAAAACTCGTATTCAGTGTTGCTCAGTATTAGAACATTGAATAGAATCTTTTCGAACGCACTAAGAACAACTAAAGAATGCTCTACGTCTGTTTACACTAAAAGATTTTCACATGGTGGAGTTAGAATGAGCATTCGCTCTTTTGATGTAAATGCACCGTATACAAATATATTTTGATAATCTGTTAAGTAGTTCCACTTCCAGAGCAGATTTTACAAAAACTCATTAACACAAACCTCGCATAAATAATTTATAAAACTTATGAAATAAGGGTAACTATAATTATACCCTTATTTCATACTAAATATCTAATATTTACAGTATCTTCTGGTATGCGATAAGGACTGGGTACCGCGGACAAGCAACTCCCTGTTTTGGGTTGGTTCTATCTTTGGAAATTTATTTTTCGGCTGGATGTCTGACAGGTATGAATTTATATTACCTACTTTGATAAAATTGTTAACTAGAATAGCCAGTTCTAGATTTGTTCAAAATCTGTAATCTGCCAGTAATTATAATTACAAATTATATATGAATTTTCAAAGTGTTAAATAAAAAATACCTTGTGTCTTCTTTTTTTAACTGTCTTTTAAATGCTACGCTACTATTTTCTTCGCTTATAGTCGCTAAGTTGTGCTTTAATCTACAATTCAAAGCATACACATACAACATACATTCTTACATTTCTTAATCTATACTCAGATTAAATCAAACTTCACAAATTCTTCATTCATTTCAGATACGGTCGTCGCCCGACAATCCTACTCATGATCTTTCTAGAAGTTCCAATATCTATAGCTACCTCATTCCCTGGTAATTACTGGATATACAGTGGTCTTAGAATACTTTGCGGGCTGTTCTTCCCGGCGTTATATCAGTTACCATTCATTTTGGCTTTGGAATTGATGCCTCCAGCCAAAAGAACGAATGCAGGTGAGGTGCTAATAATATTTTTATCAAAAACCTAAACTTCAAAAGAACTACAGCAAATTTTTATGTGCCACGGGGAAATTGAAAAATTTGCTTCAAATAAAAAAGTTCTCTGGTAACAAATCCAAAATTTGAAGTTGGTTGAAATGAAACACATGAATGATTAAATAATTATTTGCTACAGTGAAGAGATGAATTTAATAATTCAAAAAATCGTGCTGTGGTTTTTTCCTAAGGATAATAATAATTAGTAAAATGATAAAGGTCAAGCATAAGCGGCAAAATTTATTTAAGTGTATCTGTAATAGATAATTTTGTGCAATCATAAACCTATTCGTATGTAATATCACAGACTAATAATAATATACTACGTATACAGTAATATTAGTAATTCGTAACCATATAATTAATACTAAGTAGTTACAATACTCTGGCAAAAAGTAGATAGATATTTGGAAAAATTTAAAAGCTGTCTTCCGATGGCTTAAAAAATTGGCTTTTAATGTAGTGCTATTTATTAATATCAAGGCATGACGATTGTTATTTCTGTATCACAATTTTATTTATCATTTCGTTTTTAAAAATCTTCAGTCTTCTAAAAACATTATTGTAAGTATAGAAAAGAAATGTCCTATTGATTTAAAAAGCAACTGCAGAGTTTCTTGGGAGTTTTTTTGTAGAAACTGCTTTCCGAATCGATTGTTAATTGTATAACAATGTTATGACGATTCAAAGTGCTTCTAGAAGAAGTCTAATTGAATAAATAAATGTATGAGTTTTCGTTTTAAGGCTAATTCTTGAAATATGATTCCAGGTATTGTAGTGGGCATGCTCTTCGCAACCGGCATGTGTTTATTAGCTGCTGTGGCATATGTGATTCGAGACTGGTTCCATCTATCTCTGGCTACGAGTCTACCATTCGTCTTTTTATATGGGTTAGTTTCTTTTCTTTTCAAAATTTATTATATCAATTCATTAGCTTCTTGTAGTTATTTACCAAATTCATTATTTCTATTGTGAAAGCCGTCTTATGTGGTTCTTAAAATGTTGAATATTCAGAGTTAACTTAGATGAGAATGTGTAGGTTAGAACATATTATATGTATATGTATTCACAATACCTACTTATTAATATAAATAAGTAAGTATTAAGACTTAAGGGATATAGACGCAATTGCGTATATCGTTTCTTTATTTAATCCTATAATGCTGGATCAGCCACGTAAGCATTTACATAAAGAAGTAATTGATCTTGTTATAGCATAATACTTTCATCCAACTTATAGTCTACAATAGAGTTTTATTGATGCATATTTTACATAATTGTTTCGAATATTCTAGATATTTTTGGATACTACCAGAATCTCCAAGATGGTTAGTTGGAAGGGGCAGAATAGCGGATGCTGAAAGAGTATTTATAAATATAGCAAAGAAAAATGGTATTTCTTTGCCTCGTGGTTTTCTTATCACACTTCATGTAAGTATATTTCAAACTTTACTTTAACTGAATCTTAGAAATTATTATTCAAACTCATAACGAATTTATTACCTAACAGAAAAAAGTAAAAGACGAAGAAATGCAAGAAGATCATTTATTAATAGTTCCAAATGGTAATACACTAAATAGAGATAGACGAATAAGCAATATGATCACATTTAAACCTGATTTTATAAAAATAACTGATACAAGTGAAACTAATGAACCTCATATAGTATTGAATGTAAATAACGAAGTAAACGATAAAGAAGACTTAAGTAATGTATGTGTAAATGAATCTCAAGTATATGAAAATAGAGACACAATTCAAGAACAGACGTTAAAAGTGCCTATGAGTGCACTGAGAAGGAAATCAATACAAATAGTTAATAGAATATTGAGTCAAGAAGACGATGAAGATGTTATAGCAAGTAAAATAATAGATGATCAAAATTCAGAAGGGGATTGTGAAGCATCACCTATGGATGTTTTCAGATATCCGAATATACGGAAAAAGTTCTTTATACTAACCTTCAATTGGGTGTCTTTAGGAATAGCTTATAACAGTTTAAGTTATAACACTCCCAATTTGGGAGTTAATGATTATTTGGCGTTTTTCATTGGTGAGTATGTTTTGAAATATTATGTCCAAACATAGTAATAAACTGAAAATGAAATTAAATATCATTGGTTATTTAATTAAAGTAAAGTAGAATATAAAAAAAAAAAATAATTTTAATATTTAAATTATTATTGTCAGTGTAATAAAAGTATTGCACAATAAATTCAATCTTTATGAGGAATTTTCGTGAGGTGAAAATTAGCATTTTTATTGCTAGAGTCACAATCACTTTTAAAGCTTAAACTTGTACAGAATATGCACGAATTAATAAATAAAAATAATTTCTTTTAGGGGGTGCAGTGGAATTACCATCATATTTTATAGCGTGGCAATGTATAGAACGTTATGGACGGCGTTGGGTGTTCTTCAGTTTTATGACCATCGGTGGATTTGCTTGCCTTTGCTGCGCTTTTGTATCCGAAGGTAACATTATTAACATCTATTAAACTATTGTTTTTATCTACACTGATATTATAAAGTTGAAGAGTTTGTTTGTTTTATTGAACACGTTTTTCTTGGAACCTAATGGTCCAAATTGAACATTTACTTAAGGAAGAACATAAGCTTTAATATTATAAAAGCAGCTTTAGTATTACAAGGGCAGAAATAAAAGGTCTAAACATATCAAAATGTTTGTTAAATAATGCTTGTAATTCATATCTTAATATATATAAATCTCGTGTCACAATGTTTGTCCTCAATGGACTCCTAAACCACTTAACCGATTATAATAAAATTCGCACGCCATGTGCAGTTCGATCCAACTTGAGAGATAGGATAGTTTAAACATGTAGGTACCACGGGCGAAGCCGGGGCGGACCACTAGTATTATTATAGAATTGATTTATACGATCAAACCGTGTCGATTTATGTGGTGTTTTTTCTGAATGCTAAAATGTATGTTTATTTGTTTAAATAGTTAAGAAAAGAGGAAAAACTCAAAAAAAAATGTGAACCTTCTCCAAAATTTATTCACTACTTATATTCCAGAATGGCCCTGGATAACAGTGTCCCTCGCGATGCTGGGAAGACTATCAGCGGCTGCGTCTTTCGCAGTATTCTACGTACAGATTGGGGAGTTACTACCAACAGTGCTAAGAGCACAGGCCATGGGCGCTGCGTCGTTCATCTCTGGTATTGGTCTACTCGCCTGCCCGTATATTGTGTATCTGGTAAGGAATATTTCTTATTAATACGTAAAAGTAAAGCACCAGTCAGACCAATCATGTTGCTATTGTTTATGACCAATTAGGCCGGTATTAATTCATAATATTAATTATTTATTAATTCTTACTTCCACAGGCCGTAATCTTCAGGTCTCTACCTCTAATCATCATAGGAGTGCTCAGTCTACTAGCGGGCTTGGCTTCCCTCTTCCTGCCTGAGACTCTGAACCGACCGCTCCCTCAAACGTTGGGAGATGGGGAAGTTTTTGGACGAAACTTTAAGATCTTCAGCTGCGTGCCGCCGAGCGATGATGAATCTTAGATGTAATTTAGTAAATTAGTTTTTGTCCGAAACCTAATTAATCGCTACATAGTATAAAAAAGTCGCTTTCTCTGTCCCTATGTATTACCTAAATCTTTAAAACTACGCAACGGATTTTGGTGCGGTTTTTTTTTTAATAGATAGAGTGATTCAAGAGGAAGATTAAGTGTATA
>CAJQZM010042425.1:0-18711 GCA_907164665.1 Colias nastes | reverse complement strand
TCGTGATTGCCTCTATTCGCCCAACGCTGCCGATTGTGAAAAGGGCCGATTAAGACCCGAAAATCATGGATTGGAGTGCAATAATTGACGAAATGTTTCACACTGAGTGCAAAGCTACTTACTTTTAAAGTTTTAACTCCGAGTTAGGTTGTCTCGTCATGGTTGTCTCAATGAAATCTTCTGTCACCTATATATAAATTACAGTGTAGATAAATTCCTAAATAACAGAATCTTTAATTTTCAGGTTTTATTTCATTTTGCCGCCATGTTCCTGCTGACTTTGAGTTATGTCGAAATAATATATTTGCTATCGTCATCAAAGGTACCTAATAAAGAAAACTTTTACATATCTATCTAGCTTCATACTATTTAGAAATTAAAGATTTAAACGGATTTTAAACGCGATTTAAAATCCGTTAAAAGGGAAGATTAAGATGTTATACGTCTTGATGGTCATTCAAAAATTGCTATTTGTGAACTACCCTCACACAGTATATGGAGAACCGATTGGTAGACTCGGATAGGTACGCGATTAGAGTCTCTATAATATACTATGTAAGAGATATAATCGCGTGCCATCGGGATACCGGCTACCCATGGCGGTAGCGAATACCGCTCTAGTTTGAATTGGTCTTTATTTTTTCTTAAACAATTTTTCACAGATGACTAGAACCAGTTTGGTTGATCAGCTATATAGTATTGCATTGTGGATGTTTAAAGGTTCCGTATCTGAAATAGCATTTTGTGTGGCGTTAGAAATGTTTTACAAGCAAACACAGCACGCAAGAATGAATCTTATTTGCTTCACATTAAGTTCATATTCCCGTAAGTTTATTATTATCTAGTTGTTTATTTAATGTAAAGGGAAAACCGCAGAATTAAGTTATGTAGTCCAAAAGAATACGGTATAATTAGTTTATACCATTGTTACAAAACAAACTTATTAATTTTAAATATTAATCTATTTAAATAAGAACCAAAATTCTCTTATTTACCTAGATGAAATTTCAAGAAATAGGTAATAACTAGCTTCCGCCCGCGACTCCGTCCGTGCGGATGTCGGTCTTCACGTGGATAGTTTATTTCTCCATTTTGAGTCAATGACATCTTATAAAAAAAAATTTAATCACATATTTGGGTTTGGTATCGATCCAGTAACACCCCCTGCTATTTATTTTTTCAATATTTTCAATGTACAGAATTGACCCTTCTACAGATTTATTATATGTATATTGTATAGATTTTGTTTGCCAAATAAACTTATCATATTAAATATCCGATCATTGCATCCTCCAAACCTAATATTGTAACGAATATTCTTTACTGTTTACTACATATAAATAATATAGTATCCATTTTAAGGTAGATATCCCAAATTAATATTTTTTTAAGTGAAATTTCTTTACAATACCGTCACATCATGGAGTAAAGCAACGATTTTAGTATCTTTGAATCTTGCCAAAGAAGTTTCACTTCTGACACGTGTGCTCAGCACACACGCTCTTTTATTTGTTTTTCAGGTCAAACCAGGAGGTTCGCAAAGAATATGCTGCGAATGATAAAGTTTCGATTAACAAAACTGAACGCCTTCGAGTTTCTTATAGTTGATGCTGTACTACCACTGCACTTCATATCTCTGGTTACTAATTATGCTATTGTATTAATACAATTTGCGCTATATTAATAAAAACCTAATACCTACTCAAACATTTCTTATTCAATACTTATTTTAAATGTTATTTTGAATCATCAAATACCTATAAGTTCCCCTTAATAAAAAACCGCAGAAAGCAATTTCTTCAGAGAAAAGTCGGCAAGAAAGTGTTTAATTTATTATTTCAGTCATATATATAAAAATTTGTAATCATAACATTATCTTTATGCTTTTGGGTTGATACAGAACTTTGAAAGACACATGAAATGTTTGTTTTTTCTTGTAATTCAACAATTTACTAGAGCACCTGTTTATCATTTCATGAACTAAAAGACCTATTTATCTATTTATTTATTTATTCTTTAGTACTCTGAAAAAATTACATACATTGTAACAAACGGCGGCCATATCGCTAAATAGCGATTCTATTTATGATTAAAACCACCTTTTTTATTTCCAGCTGCAATAATTGCTATAAATAATTAAATACCTACTTTATCTACTTTCGACTGACCGGTTGGCTTGGTTGGTAGTGGCCCTGCCTTCCAAGCCAGAGGTCGTGGGTTCGATTCCCACCCGGGGCAAATATTTGTGTGATGAACATAAATGTTTGCTCTGTGTCTGGGTGTTAATTATCTATATAAGTATTTATTTAAAAATTATATATATGTATGTTTATCAGCCATCTGGTTTCCATAACACAAGCGAAAGCTTAGTATGCAGGGATCAGATTGTGCCGTGTGTGAAAATTGTCCCGAAATATTTATTTATTTATATTTCGCTCCAAAAACCTGACATCTTGTGAGCAAAGAATTGCGTAAATCTAATACTTCTTCAATAAAAACATAGTTAAAGACACAAAGTCCATCTGTCTGCACGTCACAAGCGGTCAATTGGTTTGCGCACATTAATTGACGAAGCCATTTCGTAATTGGTTCCTGCAGTTGCTACCGTATACAGTATTTGAGATAAAGATTCATCTTTTAGAACAATTTCTGATAAAGTTATAGCTTTATAATCGATATGTCAGAAACAATAGCTTAATAATAGGTATACTTAATACGTACTAGCTTTCCACCCGCGGCTTCACTCGCGTAGTAAACGGAGATCACACATAGAAAAATCCCCGATTTTGAAACATTGTTTATTGGTGCTCTTCTCCTGTTTTTCTTAGCGTGATGATATATAGCCTTCCTCGATAAATGTGCTAACTAACACTGAAAGAATTTTTCAAATCGGACCAGTAGTTCTTGAGATTAGTGCGTTCAAACAAACAAACTCTTTAGTATTATAATATTAAAATATTAGTAAAGATGTGTTTATCCTGGTACATAAACTACATCCTTGCCAATATTATCAACATCAGTTCAGTGGTTGTCACGAGGAAGGACAAACATCAACTTTTGCGTTTATAATCTTAGTAGAATAATGACTAATAGAAACAATGAGACTATTTTATAAGAACAGTAGTTAATCGACTGTTTACAAGAGTTTTTAAATTACTAAATCTAAATAGTAGTCTCTGTTTATAAGGTTCGATTCCATTTCTACTCATGCATAACCGACCTTTGCTGAGATCACTCGTCCATTCTACACCATATTATGACTTCATATTGAATGATACTTACTACCTACTAGATTTTTAATTCACATAAGTGGTTTAACTTAGATTAGGAAAGCAGTATTAGTAAGTATTCCTAGAAGTTGGGTAGTTCTTAAGTACATTTTGTTGAAGAATGAGATTCCTACATCAGTAAGGTAAAAATTATCTACTTGTATTATTATTATATTATCTTATATAGCACATAGGAACACACTGTTTTTGTTTTTCTTCAATCTTTTGCATTTAAAAAATTACTGGGATAGTATTATTATATTTAGTTAGATAGTAGAGCAGATTTCTAAGTTTGACTTTGATTCTACTCTATAAATTAGATATTATAAAATTCACTGTAATAATAAGATATTGTAAAAACCTCGCTTCATAGTAATATATTATCTGTAATTATTGGTGGATTTTTATCTTTCTTTTTTATTAATTAGGAATTTTTATTTTTCTTTACCGGAATTTTTGATAAAAAGTATCTGTGATTTTATTGATAAACCTTTTATTATATTTCTTCTATCTTAGTATTGTAAAAATACATTTTTGATGACTAAATAGATTAAGATTTTCTATGTATCGTTAAAATTACTTCTGATAAATGACTTAATCTAACTTAAATTAATTACACTTTACAAAACGTGTTCCAATATTAGGATAATCAGATAAAAAGGCCAATCACACGTTATTTTCATTAAACACAACATTGCTATTTTCTTTAAACATTTTATTGGTAAAATACATTTACTGACAGAGGCGGTAGAGCATCATCAGTTTTCTTAATATATATAATATTATTTTATATACGCCTTGCCTTCAATCGAATTTTAAGTAAAAAGCTGTTCAATGAAATGATGAGTAAATATTTGTAGATACCTAGGTTACCAACTGTACGTTGTATATATCTGTCAACTGTGATAATATTTTGATCTTCAAAAACGGCACACTAACGCACACACGTTTACGTCAAAGATGGCATGTTTCAACTATTATGAGCGTTATAGAGACAACAAAACTAAAATGTGGCTAATTACTAATTAGCCACATTCAACGTGCCACTCCCGGAGCGCCAAACCTATCTACACCTTGTTTATAATATCATTACATGTCCCCTAGTAATTTGTAGCAGTAGTAAACATATCAATCCTTGGTGGAAGGAAACATCATATATGAGGGTCCATAAATGCTAATAACAATTGTCTGTTAGTAGGTTATTGCTCGTGCGTGGTTGAAATTTTTCTTCGTACATTTAGGGTCAGAAAGATTCGTTACTGTTATAGGTAGCAGTTGTAAATGATGTCCTTTTGGTAGGTATATGTTTTATTTGTATCGTTTTTTATAGGAGCTGAGAGATTTTTATGTAATTTCATTTATGTTTATATTAATTATTACATTTAAATGTTTGTAAGTAATCCTTTAGACTCAATTTTGACCCACTTTAAAAGGACAGATTTCATTCAAATTTTGTACACTTATCAAGGATCGGTGACAATCCAATAATTTCATGAGTTTTTGCGTGTTTATAGTTGCTTTTTTACATTATTAATTTTTAATGATATACAATATTAATATACTGAATTAAATATTGCTTACAACAGTACCTATCTTTGTTTAAACCTTAATATTATTATCCAAATTTTAATCATTGCACAGATTCAGAAATAATTATTTGTCATATCCATTAATCGAAATCAATCTACACTTAAGTATTATCTGTTTTCGCACTTTTCGATTATAATATGTTCAAGATAATATTGTTTTTTGAAATAGGCGCAGATTGAAGTTTATATTTTATAAATTATCGTAACGATATTTTAATTACTTTATCCATTTACTTGAATTAATAGCTGATAATACGATACGACGTATTAAGATAAACTAAGAATGTGTTTTTGATTGTAATTCTTAGTAATAATTGCCTTGCATCTTGAAATAAAATCGATAAACTGACTTCGATCTGTAAAAGTTGAATATTACATTGAATACCTATTTATTATTTCATTAAGTATTTTTTTATGTTATATAGATACTATAGGTTTCCGCCCGCGGCATCGCCCGCGCAGTCAAAGAAAAATCCGCATAGTTCCCGTTCCCGTGGGATTTCCGGGATTGCGTCATTTTCCCGGGATAAAAAGTAGCCTATGTCCCTTCTCGGGTATCAAAATATCTCCATACCAAATTTCATGAAAATTGGTTCAGTAGTTTAGGCGTGATTGAGTAACAGACAGACATACAGAGTTACTTTCGCATTTATAATAATAATAACCCGGATGGCATATCTACAATAGATATCCCAACCGTGCAGTCAGTCACCCCGCAGGGCACCTTGTGGCGAGGTGTCGGGGAGTAGCGACCCCGCGGGAACCGAGCGCTCCCGGGGGAGGCCCCTGTCCTCACCTCCGGGCTGTCTTTGTGACAGTTCGGAGCGAACAATGACGAGGTTCAGGATCCCCCACTTCTGGCTTGCCTTTGTTGGCCGTCCAGAGTGGAGCCGCCAGAGCTATATGCTCGGGGGTGGAAGTGTCTAATGGCGTAATAGCGGGGAAACCCGCTCCGGGCCCGCGGGCCCGCGATGGTGAAACCGGTGCCGCACCTCTCTACACCCCTAGCCGTTCAGCTGATGTTGCCCCCTTGTTGCCATTCTCGGTAACCTTTTTGGGAGCCCATCGACCGAACTGGCGAGTCACCGTCTGCCATTATTTTCAATTTTTAATATTGAAAAGGCAGACGTCCATATTCCCCATAGAACCAATATACCAGTCCATCTAACACCCCCTTCCATAACCCAGTTTTGTTCATTTCCATTTTTCTGCAATAGTCCTACATTGGCCGCGGACTGCCCAGGGCTGTATCTCTATAGTGCAGTCATGGGCAGGCTGCGGCTGGTGTCCCACAACACATTAAATTCTCTAAAGGGCCTCTGCGTGTTGGACCTGTGTCCCCACGTAAGCCTTCCAAAGGACCGGGTCTCTTCCTTCTGGTGGTACCCGTGTATTATGGAGAGAGACATAATAATAATAATAATATGGATTTTTAAAAGCTAGTAAAAAAGTTAGGTACATACAATATTTCTACTACAAACGTTTATAGGCACAATCTTTTATTGCGCATTATGATTTTACTATAAAAATAATGTCGTTACGATATTTTATTAACGAGATTTATATAGACATTTTTCGCGCACTATTTTTATCGTTTTATCTACTTATCTGATAATTATTAAGGTGAAAATGAACTGATTTAATAAAGATAACTAATTATCAAGCGTTTAAAATTCAAAATTTATGTATAGTTTACACAATATTTTTTTTGATATTTAATTTCATATCTTTTGTAAATTAAATACATACATAATATTAAATAATGTAATTAGTTTTTTCACCCGTAATATTCTTAAATATTATTTCAATGAATGTGTATCTCCCATTGCAATATGTATTTGAAAACTTACTTAATAGTCATTTAACAATGCAGAGAAGCCTGGCTTATTACTGACAGCGATTTCTACCAGTCAACCCAAATGACGAGGATGGTAAAATATAGATATTCAAAAAAGTAAATATCATAGTTAATGTATTCATATATTAATTTTTCATTGCAATAGTTAACACAAATTATAGCATTAGGTAGGTATTTATATCTTCAAGATTAACATAAGACTACAAGTTTGTTTTCTCTTAAAGAAAATAAAAGTATAAAAAATAATATAATCTCTTCAACAAGAAAAATATATTAAACACAAGACATTTTTCTTTAATTCATAGAAAAAAGTAAAAAAAATATTATACACTAGCTTTCCACCCGCGGCATCGCCCGCGCAGTCAAAGAAAAACCCGCATAGTTCCCGTTCCCGTGGGATTTCCGGGATAAAACCTATCCTATGTTCTTTCTCGGGTATCAAAATATCTCTATGTCTACACCAAAATTCATGCAAATTCGTTCAGTAGTTAAGGCGTGATTGAGTAACAGACAGACAGACAGAGTTACTTTCGCATTTATAATATTAAATAAAGTATGGATATTTGAAGCATTTACTGTAAAAACGTCGTCACGTTTTGACAAATGAGCTGTCATCCACATTGTAAATCGTTTCCGTATTTATTTTTTGGATGCTTGCCAACATCCAATGTATCCACACATTACTATTTTTCACAATATCTGAAAATAATGTTAAATTTAATACAACATTCATATTCCTTAAAGTGCAACGTATAATTAATTATTACAATATAATACATACGAGGGTGATCTTGACTCTATGTAGAGATTTCTGCCAAGCAAGCACGAAATGACAGAGGACCAAATATTATTTCATCTAAATCGTTTGAATATAAAAGCTACGGGTTATAGAATATGCCAAAAAACGTGCAAACATACAGATGATAATACATACCTTATTCTCTCGGCGCAGTCGGGTATTAAAACAATTTTGGTGAAATTGTTGCTAGTCTTCGACCAGGGAGTAATTCCTTCTTTAGATTATGCATGATGCCTATAAGCAAGTATATCTGTATACTAAAATTCATACAAATTGCTTGTCGTATAAGAATGAAAGAGCAAAAATCATCCAAAAAAGTAAACTTACAGCTCTGTCATATTAGTAGGAAAGTATTAGATTTGTTTCATTTACTAGGACACCTATCGTACCAATTTTTTTTAATATCTATATTCCTATTTATTATCATATAGTGTAAACGCACCTTAAACGAATTGGTGATTGAAATACATATTAGTTTCGAATGTTTAGTGTCAAATGAACCGCCGGGAAGCGCGCTCGTGTTCAAACATTTATCAAAACAATGTGATATATAAACGATTTTATCTTAGTAATTATAACTCGTCCTAAAATTATATGATATTTTTAATTTACTGGAGAGTTGATAGTGTGTGACATAATTTTTTGTGAAAAAAGCAAGAGTTTGTGAATTAAATTACGCGTAGTTATACTGTTTATGGTGTTATATTGTGATTTTTAAAGTGAAATAAAATAAATAAGAACACAAAATAATGCGCAGTGATAGAGACACCTATAATAAAATAAAATAAATAGTGCTGGATTTTAATAAATCGAAATAAAACGGTACATTGAGTGCAAAATTTAATAATGAAGAACATTGTCTAATTAGTGTTCCTTTTTAATTGTCACAAAAAAAGTAATTCAACAATAAATAAACTGTTAAATTTACAAATAAACAATGCATGTGTGCACTCACCTTTACACATAGGGTTGTCACAAAACACCTAAACATAGGGTTACCACAAAAATGTTTCCACGGACTCAGAGTGTGAGGTGATGTCGTCGTGGACGAAGGAACTGGACGACGCTACCATCCTGGCCACCAGGTCGGGGTGGTGGCATGTGCTGCTGTTCTATCTGCTCTGTGGTCTGGCCGCTATACCCACGTCGTTCTTGGTTTTTTCACAGGTAATCATAATAATTCTACATCTTGTAATTCTTTTAATCTCATCTCCGATGATCGATACGATCGATACGATGATCATAATGAGATGTGATTGATTAAATCTCATCTCATTATGATCATCGTCTTCTTGTTCTTCTTCATCGTCTTCTTTAACATCATTATCTTCCAATTCTTCTTTGACATAGTGATATTGATCATAGTCATATAGTTGTTAGTTCTGACAAAGCTAGCGCTTACTATTAAATTTGAAACAAAACAATGAATATAATTATTATCATCGAAAACTTAACTTTTTGAACTTGAAACAAAACATTATCATCGAAAACTTAACTTTTTGAACTTGTTATATTAAAATGAAATGGAGGCGGATTAATAAACACCTCTTTTTTGAAGTCGGTGTATAATTGATAAAGATATAGGTACAGGAATGTTACCATTATGTCCTAAGGCAGTATAATTTTCAGTGTGGATAAATGATAGAGGTTATCTATACAGGGTGTAATCGTTAAGTGTGCACAGGCGATTATTCCGTAACTAATACAGATATCAAGAAACTTTAAACTGATATCGAAAGTACTTAACCTAATGAGTAAAATGGCCATAATAAATTATTAAAAATAAAACGAGAAATATCTAAAAAAATAACTTTAAACCCTCCCATACATTTAGTATGAGATATGAATATCCCATGTACATTTAATATTAAAGGTTTTAGCTTTTTCTTTCTTTTTTTGGTTTTCTGCTTTAATTGCTTCGCAAATTTGAAGGGAAGTTCATTTAGAAACTGTAAATAGAGCTCCTCATTGTATTGCACAATGAGGACGTCACTTCGAAAATCTGCTATGAATACAAAATGTATGGGAAATAAAATGTATTAATAATTATTATTGGTTAAGTACTTTCGATATCAGTTTAAAGTTTTTTGATATATGTAATAGTTACGGAATAATCGCCTGTGCACTCTTAACGATTACACCCTGTATAATAGTATAGGTCGTCAACCATGACTTGCTCCTTTGGTTTTTCTCATGAGCTACTTGCACAATATTGATAAATAATAAACTAATTGTAAGACATAATCAGCTATCTGCATGCGAAATGTCAGCTTAATCCGGATTAAGATGGATTAAGTTAAGGCTTAAGTGTGAAAAATAAAATTGTTTTATTTCAGGAAATATTGGGTTCCCATATGCAAGTTATATATAAAAAAAAAAATTTAAGACAATTAGAGCATCATTTATAGTTTTTTCTTGGCTTTATAGGTTTATCCCTAAATAATATTAGTATATAGATAAGTTTATATTATGACAATAAAAAGAAGAAATGAATAAATTGAAGAAATTGGCTTACTATTTTTTGCTAACTATGCTAATTTGAATTATCCTTATGTGGCAAGATGTAGTTACAGTAGATATTATTCTAATTTACATATTATACACTACTCGAAAAGTAAATATTAACAACTATGTGTAAATCAATTCTATAATAATGTAAACTATTTATAAGTTCTTCCAAGTAAACACATTTTGGCATTAACTTGTTAAAATATAATAATAGGATTTGCTTAAATTTTATCGATAATTATAAAAAAATATTTATACCGGTAACAAGATATTAAAACGAAGAGACAGTTCTCTACATTTTCAATTTACCGCAAATAAATAATTTTGTATTGATAAAAATGCACACAAAAATCAGTAATAAGCTTATTTTAACATAATACACAGATAAGAAACATATTTCAAAAATACAATATTAAAATTAATGGATGATATTCTTTGATCCGTTTTAACCAAAGCAAAACTTATTAATTACTAAAAAAAACAAGCAAGTTATAAACTAGACTACCTACATTATCTAGTCATACATAAATATTTTACATTACATTATCATGATTCAAAAAACAACCGTTAATTAAAAGTAAAAAATACCGCATCTTTTTTTCTGTCAACAGCGTGTCGACCTCCATTCTACACGATTTTTTGTTATGGTATTAATAGATGATTCTCTATACACGAGCTAGTAATATATTAATAGGCTATAATAGCAATATATTCTTATTTATTTATTGCATTCTCTATATATTATATAACACCATGTTACGTATGATTTATTTCTTGGTTTTCATAAAATGCAAATTTTCGATTGTAGAGAAATTTTTATTCTAAGATAGATTAGCAGAAGATATATTTTATGATGATCGCACATCTTCGTTAAATTGAGAATCTACCATTTAAATGTCATAGTGATCGTCGAACTAGAACTTCGTAGGAATCGTAGGATATCGACTACTATTCCATCCTAAAATAATACTAATTCATTCAATTGTTCATCTAAGTGTCCACGTTTGTGTGCACCATTATAAATTACGCGTAAGTAATATTTTACACGTTGTTTTGACTGCGCGTACAAGTTAACACAGCTAACGCCAAACAAATGTCTCGTTTCAGAGTTGTTTGTTTTTCTAAGAAATCAGTGTATTTCTATTATTGTGCGCACTGCGCTCCGATTATTATAAATGGAGTGTAAATATTTTTTATGCTATTGTGTTCCTCTTCATTATTCCGCGAATCATATCTTTTAATACGCATTTTTTTCTTGAAAAGATGTGCTCTTCCAATCCTTTTTACAATTAATATTAGTATACCTTATGTTTCACGTATTTCTTCGAAACTAATAACACTTCTTCTTAAATATTCCATAACCTTCAATTCAATAACCTTCTTACCTTTTGAATTGTTTCCTTTCTTTACACTGATCCCGTTTTGGTACTGATCTAACTGTACCATACCAACCATTCCCATTAAGTTTCTTTTATAACTTATAAATATGATTTTGCTGTTTACAATACCATTACCTTTAACAGAGTTTCTTGCGGGTTCTTCTCCATAGATACTGCTTTCCGAATCAGTGGTAATTGACGATTCGAAAGTGCTTCTAAAAGAAGTCTACTTGAATAAATAAATGTTTGAGTTTGAACAATAATTATTATCAATTTTCCAGGTGTTCACAAACGCATCTCCAGAGCACTGGTGTGCTGCACCTCCAGAACTTAATATACTGGATCTCGAAGACCAGCTGTATCGCAACCTGACGGTACCAGGCAAACATGGGGTGTATGAAACTTGTTCAGCGTATAACGTTGATTCGGAGGAGTTCTTTAGAGTTCTTCATAGACTTATTAACAGGTATATCCTACTATCCTAGTAATAAAAACATGCAAATTTGTAAGAATGTATGGAAGATATTTTTTAATTCGACCACCGCTAGATAGAATTGGGCTCGCGGTAGCGACGCGTTTTTGCCATTCCGAGGCAAGCCTCTCGGGATCTTGCCTGAGCAATCGAATTTCTTCTACTCTTTCTGTTTTATGTGTATATGCACACATTACATATTTTCTTTTTACATTTTATTGTTGATCATAAATTCCTTGACAAAAATCGATGCAGATCTGAATGAAATTCTGTAAATGTAGGCAGTAAATATTAAACAAATTAACACGGAACGGAAGTTAACGGAAGCACATTTCTAAACATGTAGAACTGCGAATGAAGAAATAGAACAAAGAAATAATAAAAGTTCATTGTTCATAAACATACATTTAAACTCAGTAGAGATTAATAACGTAATTTTATAGAAGCAATTGCAGTCCCTTACATTTTAATACGCAAAACACATAACCACAACACAGAACCTGTTTTTGTAAAGTTGGTCAAGATTACTGATAAATTGTACGTGTTTTAAATGCCTTTAAATACTATTTGTATTGGAAGTTAACGTGTGATGAATTTTGATTTGTGTGTTTGGCTTTAGTCCAAGGGAATTTGCGGGTCTTTGCCCTACATTTCTGTCTATTGGTATTATTATCTATTATTACTATTCATACATTAGGTTTAAAACACGTTCCCTTTGATTTTACACTGCCTAGTTTGTTAGAGCAGTTCGATCATCAATTTGATGTATTGAGGTTGAAACCAGGGGCCGTATTATAACCTCTTATTTCCAGGCACATTAAAAAAAATAAAAAAAATAAAATTCATTTATTTTAGGCCACATAACCCATATAGTATTAGTAAAATCTTATTAGGCAGTGTATTGAACTGACTGGCAAATTCATATTATGAACGCAATAGCCAGCCATGGTTAATTATGGCATTTTATGAATTTGCCAGTCTGTTCAATTCACGGCGTAAACTGTCTGGAAATAAGAGGTCATCATACGGCCCCGCCCCAAAAATAATGTTTTTATTCTTAGTCCCCTCAATTTTGGTCTGGTTACGAATTTATTATAATTAAACTACAATAACATGTTGTCCTAATTTGTCCGGATTATCTACTGTAAAGTGACATAGAGCCACCAACCATATTACTTACGGTGGCCTGGAAGAGATCGCTACCTAGCGATAAGGCCACCGTTTGTACATATTTTCCTCTTATCTGTACTTTATGTGTCTCTACTTCTTTTGTGTGTGCAATAAATAGTGAAATAAATAAAATAGAGCCTTATCTTGGAAATTTAACTTTCTATTAAATAATTGAAATCATTTCAAATTTTCTTTCGTATTTCAGATCACAACCGCAGTTAAATACGACTTATTATGGAGAAAAGCCTCAAACAATACCGGTAATGATACAATTTATACCCTACTAGCAAACCGGGCGAACTCCGTTTCGCCACCAGAGACACCTTTTCTTTGCTATAAACCTCACGGAGCCCGAGACCTTTCCAACGAATGCAAAACCGTGGAAATCGGTTCGTGCATTCTGGAGTTATAGCGTCAGGAAGGAAAACCTGACTTATTTTTATATAGTAGATTAATTAATTTCTAAGCTCCATATTCATTGTGAAATCCATCATCTGCATCATCAAATCTGCATTTTGATATAAAACAACGATGTATCGCGATACTCGTAAATATCAAATCTAATAGCTTTTGCTTAATATTTAGATATAGTAAGTAACATACTGTAATAAATAGTAATTACTATTTCTTTCCAGTTATCAATAATCACAGAAGCTATATTAACCGTACGAAGTAAGGAGCCGACGCCATGTCGCCATGGGTGGACTTTCAGCTCAGAATTATACAAAAGGACTTTAGTTACTGAGGTAATATAGAAATAGGAATTTTTTATCGTAAATTTATTATTTTGTTGTGCATTATAAATTTAGTTTTCATTATAATTACAAATATAAAACTTAACTGATTAAATTAGTAATAAGCAGGAGGCCATAATGCCGCACCGGTTTAAAATGACTAAACATACGGTGCATTTACATCAAACGAACATAGAGCTAGAGCTAGAGCAAGAGCATTATTTCGTGATCTTCTAGTGTACGAAAACTCGTATTCAGTGTTGCTCAGTATTAGAACATTGAATAGAATCTTTTCGAACGCACTAAGAACAACTAAAGAATGCTCTACGTCTGTTTACACTAAAAGATTTTCACATGGTGGAGTTAGAATGAGCATTCGCTCTTTTGATGTAAATGCACCGTATACAAATATATTTTGATAATCTGTTAAGTAGTTCCACTTCCAGAGCAGATTTTACAAAAACTCATTAACACAAACCTCGCATAAATAATTTATAAAACTTATGAAATAAGGGTAACTATAATTATACCCTTATTTCATACTAAATATCTAATATTTACAGTATCTTCTGGTATGCGATAAGGACTGGGTACCGCGGACAAGCAACTCCCTGTTTTGGGTTGGTTCTATCTTTGGAAATTTATTTTTCGGCTGGATGTCTGACAGGTATGAATTTATATTACCTACTTTGATAAAATTGTTAACTAGAATAGCCAGTTCTAGATTTGTTCAAAATCTGTAATCTGCCAGTAATTATAATTACAAATTATATATGAATTTTCAAAGTGTTAAATAAAAAATACCTTGTGTCTTCTTTTTTTAACTGTCTTTTAAATGCTACGCTACTATTTTCTTCGCTTATAGTCGCTAAGTTGTGCTTTAATCTACAATTCAAAGCATACACATACAACATACATTCTTACATTTCTTATTCTATACTCAGATTAAATCAAACTTCACAAATTCTTCATTCATTTCAGATACGGTCGTCGCCCGACAATCCTACTCATGATCTTTCTAGAAGTTCCAATATCTATAGCTACCTCATTCCCTGGTAATTACTGGATATACAGTGGTCTTAGAATACTTTGCGGGCTGTTCTTCCCGGCGTTATATCAGTTACCATTCATTTTGGCTTTGGAATTGATGCCTCCAGCCAAAAGAACGAATGCAGGTGAGGTGCTAATAATATTTTTATCAAAAACCTAAACTTCAAAAGAACTACAGCAAATTTTTATGTGCCACGGGGAAATTGAAAAATTTGCTTCAAATAAAAAAGTTCTCTGGTAACAAATCCAAAATTTGAAGTTGGTTGAAATGAAACACATGAATGATTAAATAATTATTTGCTACAGTGAAGAGATGAATTTAATAATTCAAAAAATCGTGCTGTGGTTTTTTCCTAAGGATAATAATAATTAGTAAAATGATAAAGGTCAAGCATAAGCGGCAAAATTTATTTAAGTGTATCTGTAATAGATAATTTTGTGCAATCATAAACCTATTCGTATGTAATATCACAGACTAATAATAATATACTACGTATACAGTAATATTAGTAATTCGTAACCATATAATTAATACTAAGTAGTTACAATACTCTGGCAAAAAGTAGATAGATATTTGGAAAAATTTAAAAGCTGTCTTCCGATGGCTTAAAAAATTGGCTTTTAATGTAGTGCTATTTATTAATATCAAGGCATGACGATTGTTATTTCTGTATCACAATTTTATTTATCATTTCGTTTTTAAAAAATCTTCAGTCTTCTAAAAACATTATTGTAAGTATAGAAAAGAAATGTCCTATTGATTTAAAAAGCAACTGCAGAGTTTCTTGGGAGTTTTTTTGTAGAAACTGCTTTCCGAATCGATTGTTAATTGTTAAACAATGTTATGACGATTCAAAGTGCTTCTAGAAGAAGTCTAATTGAATAAATAAATGTATGAGTTTTCGTTTTAAGGCTAATTCTTGAAATATGATTCCAGGTATTGTAGTGGGCATGCTCTTCGCAACCGGCATGTGTTTATTAGCTGCTGTGGCATATGTGATTCGAGACTGGTTCCATCTATCTCTGGCTACGAGTCTACCATTCGTCTTTTTATATGGGTTAGTTTCTTTTCTTTTCAAAATTTATTATATCAATTCATTAGCTTCTTGTAGTTATTTACCAAATTCATTATTTCTATTGTGAAAGCCGTCTTATGTGGTTCTTAAAATGTTGAATATTCAGAGTTAACTTAGATGAGAATGTGTAGGTTAGAACATATTATATGTATATGTATTCACAATACCTACTTATTAATATAAATAAGTAAGTATTAAGACTTAAGGGATATAGACGCAATTGCGTATATCGTTTCTTTATTTAATCCTATAATGCTGGATCAGCCACGTAAGCATTTACATAAAGAAGTAATTGATCTTGTTATAGCATAATACTTTCATCCAACTTATAGTCTACAATAGAGTTTTATTGATGCATATTTTACATAATTGTTTCGAATATTCTAGATATTTTTGGATACTACCAGAATCTCCAAGATGGTTAGTTGGAAGGGGCAGAATAGCGGATGCTGAAAGAGTATTTATAAATATAGCAAAGAAAAATGGTATTTCTTTGCCTCGTGGTTTTCTTATCACACTTCATGTAAGTATATTTCAAACTTTACTTTAACTGAATCTTAGAAATTATTATTCAAACTCATAACGAATTTATTACCTAACAGAAAAAAGTAAAAGACGAAGAAATGCAAGAAGATCATTTATTAATAGTTCCAAATGGTAATACACTAAATAGAGATAGACGAATAAGCAATATGATCACATTTAAACCTGATTTTATAAAAATAACTGATACAAGTGAAACTAATGAACCTCATATAGTATTGAATGTAAATAACGAAGTAAACGATAAAGAAGACTTAAGTAATGTATGTGTAAATGAATCTCAAGTATATGAAAATAGAGACACAATTCAAGAACAGACGTTAAAAGTGCCTATGAGTGCACTGAGAAGGAAATCAATACAAATAGTTAATAGAATATTGAGTCAAGAAGACGATGAAGATGTTATAGCAAGTAAAATAATAGATGATCAAAATTCAGAAGGTGATTGTGAAGCATCACCTATGGATGTTTTTAGATATCCGAATATACGGAAAAAGTTCTTTATATTAACCTTCAATTGGGTGTCTTTAGGAATAGCTTATAACAGTTTAAGTTATAACACTCCCAATTTGGGAGTTAATGATTATTTGGCGTTTTTCATTGGTGAGTATGTTTTGAAATATTATGTCCAAACATAGTAATAAACTGAAAATGAAATTAAATATCATTAGTTATTTAATTAAAGTAAAGTAGAATATATTAAAAACCAATTTTAATGTTTAATTTGTTATTGTCAGTGTAATAAAAGTATTGCACAATAAATTCAATCTTTATGAGGAATTTTCGTGAGGTGAAAATTAGCAATTTTTATTGCTAGAGTCACAATCACTTTTAAAGCTTAAATATTTTGTATAGAATAAGCTCGAATTAATAAATAAAAATATTTTTTTAGGAGGTGCAGTGGAATTACCATCATATTTTATAGCGTGGCAATGTATAGAACGTTATGGACGGCGTTGGGTGTTCTTCAGTTTTATGACCATCGGTGGATTTGCTTGCCTTTGCTGCGCTTTTGTATCCGAAGGTAACATTATTAACATCTATTAAACTATTGTTTTTATCTACACTGATATTATAAAGTTGAAGAGTTTGTTTGTTTTATTGAACACGTTTTTCTTGGAACCTAATGGTCCAAATTGAACATTTACTTAAGGAAGAACATAAGCTTTAATATTATAAAAGCAGCTTTAGTATTACAAGGGCAGAAATAAAAGGTCTAAACATATCAAAATGTTTGTTAAATAATGCTTGTAATTCATATCTTAATATATATAAATCTCGTGTCACAATGTTTGTCCTCAATGGACTCCTAAACCACTTAACCGATTATAATAAAATTCGCACGCCATGTGCAGTTCGATCCAACTTGAGAGATAGGATAGTTTAAACATGTAGGTACCACGGGCGAAGCCGGGGCGGACCACTAGTATTATTATAGAATTGATTTATACGATCAAACCGTGTCGATTTATGTGGTGTTTTTTCTGAATGCTAAAATGTATGTTTATTTGTTTAAATAGTTAAGAAAAGAGGAAAAACTCAAAAAAAAATGTGAACCTTCTCCAAAATTTATTCACTACTTATATTCCAGAATGGCCCTGGATAACAGTGTCCCTCGCGATGCTGGGAAGACTATCAGCGGCTGCGTCTTTCGCAGTATTCTACGTACAGATTGGGGAGTTACTACCAACAGTGCTAAGAGCACAGGCCATGGGCGCTGCGTCGTTCATCTCTGGTATTGGTCTACTCGCCTGCCCGTATATTGTGTATCTGGTAAGGAATATTTCTTATTAATACGTAAAAGTAAAGCACCAGTCAGACCAATCATGTTGCTATTGTTTATGACCAATTAGGCCGGTATTAATTCATAATATTAATTATTTATTAATTCTTACTTCCACAGGCCGTAATCTTCAGGTCTCTACCTCTAATCATCATAGGAGTGCTCAGTCTACTAGCGGGCTTGGCTTCCCTCTTCCTGCCTGAGACTCTGAACCGACCGCTCCCTCAAACGTTGGGAGATGGGGAAGTTTTTGGACGAAACTTTAAGATCTTCAGCTGCGTGCCGCCGAGCGATGATGAATCTTAGATGTAATTTAGTAAATTAGTTTTTGTCCGAAACCTAATTAATCGCTACATAGTATAAAAAAGTCGCTTTCTCTGTCCCTATGTATGCTTACCTAAATCTTTAAAACTACGCAACGGATTTTGGTGCGGTTTTTTTTTAATAGATAGAGTGATTCAAGAGGAAGATTAAGTGTATA
>CAJQZM010042422.1:1653-11718 GCA_907164665.1 Colias nastes | reverse complement strand
TACTGTTTAACTTAGAATAATTTACTTGAACAAATAATATAAAAAACCATGTATTTACTGTTTAACTTAGAATAATTTACTTGAACACTATAAATGTAAAACTTTGTAAAACTATATATTTAATTAAGGAAATAAAAAGGCTTTTTTATTTATTTATTTTTTATTAACTCACCTAACAAGTACACAGATTCGCCTGTTTGTACTAATTGTTCGAGGTGGTCCCGAATGATGCAATTATTAAAAATAAGGCTGTCGTGAGTCGCTCCGCCATATGTTGCATCTACATGTATTATGTTCAAATCTGCATCTGTGAACTGCAAAAAGAATTATTTTACAACTATTTTTATGTGGCTGTTCTAATGAATGTTATAAAAAATATAGGTACTAGCAGCGTCCTGTGATTTATAGGTACTGCTTAGTTCATGATCCTATGGAATTGGTCCAAATTTCATTAAATCGATTTTCTGTGGTTCAAGTGTGAAAGCGTATACAGACATTATTATATCAGGCTTACCATTTGTACATTTCTTGCATGATATCCTTTGCGACAGTAGTATCGTTCTTCATGGCAAGTTGGTCTCACCATTGTCACAAAAGTCCCATCTACACATCCTATTACCCCAGGAATACTGAATTTCTCATAGAATCTGCAATAAGAAATAAAAAAAATCATTAAATATTTTTCATTAACATGATAGGTAAATTTAGGTAGGTACACAAACCTTGTTTTGAGTCTCAGTCTTTCTTCAGAATTTTGGGGAAATCTTATGTATTTTTTTAATATACTTGGATGGCTTAGGGCTTCTATGACCTCGTGGATACTACGAGATGCTGATGGCTGCGACACAAACGAATTTATGTGTTTTCCACATATCCTTTGATAGCTCCCAGTCGCAAAGAAAGAAAGTGCGCATAACAACTGAAAAAAAAATGAATGAAATTTCTTGAAACTATCAAAATAAAAGGTACTTAATCTGGGAAACCATCCATATTTAAATCAAAGTCGGTTAATAACTCAAAACGTTTTTAAAGAAACCATAAGGGAAATAAACTTTGGACTTTAACATAGGGTACCTACCACTTGAAAGGGTGACATCATAAAAAATAAGCGGGGATTAGATGACGTTATCGTTAGTGGTTCTATGTTCTATGCGAGGAAGTTATGTTACCTACCTACATAATGGAATGTTTTACAGAGATATGGGAAAGTTATCCCAATATTCACACGGGATCGAGACTTCCGCAGATGAAATCACGGGACCGATGACTAGTAACTTGACGATTGTAACAGTAACTTTTCATGACATTATGCGTACACATATAAAGCACTTAGATACATACCTTGACTCTAGCAGTTAATCCTCTTCGTCGACGTTGAGGTTTTTTAACTAAAACTTTAATGTCTTCCATCACTTGAGAAACTAGTTCTTCCGATAAACGGTAGCATTCAACAAAATTTTTATTTCGATTAATAATTTGCATTTCTCGAATGCTGGTACTTTGCCGGCGAGTTTCTATTATATCCACAGCATTTGCTTCTCGTATTATAGCATTTAATATAAAATAACGCGCCATTTTAGTAAAAAAATATATAAAATTTGTATCAAATTTGTTCCACAACCGCTAACTCACTCATGAACTCGGCAACTAATAGACGAGTGAATTGCTGACAGGTGAATTCGTATTTGTAAACACTCGAACTCGACGTTCGAGGTGTAAAATTACCTTACAGAATGCCGAATTCATACTATAAACGTCAAAAGTACTCACTTAGCACAGTTCGCCTCGTCGCCGCTCTCGACGATGTGGCGCCACTAGTACTGTCGAGTTTTACAGAATACGAAATCGAAAACTCACCGCGGATTCCGCGTTCGAGTTTTTATAATAACCTTACAGAATAGCACTGCAGCTTTGCGATTCAAGATAATGGAAACGTATTATATAATAGTGAAATCACTACGTAGTGTTAAACAAAGTCGCTTTCTCTGTCCCTATGTCCCTTTATATGCTAAATCTTTAAAACTACGCAACGGATTTTGATGCGGTTTTTTAATAGATAGAGTGATTCAAAAGGATGGTTTTAAAATATAATTTATTTGTTTATTTATAACACTTTATTGCACAAACATAATTAGGACAAAAATAACATTAATACAAAAGAAAGGCATAATTTGTACAAGAGGCGGCCTTATTGCTAAGCAGCAATCTCTACCAGGCAACCTGAATTTATTAGGTTTTAGACAAGACGACGAAACCGCGGCGGAAAGGTAGTACTGAATAAGACAGAATTAACCCTATGTCTATGTTACATGAGCGGCAGCAGCTTTTTTTGCATTTACAAAGTTATGGAGTTGTTGTAAGCAGTTTTAAATCTTTGAACAAATTACAAGATTTTCAAGAAAATGGGTAAGATTGAACGATAATTACATACATAAATAAAATATTGGTACGCATAGTACCTATTATATTATTTGTGGTTACGCTTTGGCTAAAATAAAAGATACGCATTAAACAAAAATGCTCTATTCCAAAACTCTCAGATATTTTAATATAATATATTAAAACTCGCTTTATACCACTTCATTTTCCAGTTGCAACGCTTTACGTTAAAATTACATTTTGTTTTATTCGTTAAAAGTCTCTTAGAAGTTAATAAGTAAATACGGCTATTTATTGAATACCTACCTTTTTATTAGTTACTAGATAATATTAACCATACAGTCTACACACATTAAAATTGCACGGTTTCATTTCTTAGAATGAAACCTAGCGCTTCTCAGTAACATGTCACAGGTCTTAAAGCTCATTATAGGATCACTTATAACAAACGAGGTCAATGTGGTACAGGTTAACTCTGTCATTTATTAACGTTGAATTTTACGCGACTTTGTTCCTTTAAACAATATTAACAGGGGTGGTTTTTGGATGTATAAACTAACTTAAAAACTACCTATATGGAATGTGGAATTGGTAGCAACCCTGTAGTAACACATGTCATCTCCGAAAATTATACACGGCTCTGAAAAAAATGGCTAATCAACGCTAACATAAGGTTGTATACCTTTAGTGTAACCGTTGTAAATCGCCATATAGACTAAACAGGCTTCAAAACAAAAATCTATTAAATGATTAAGTCTATTAGGAACAATTGGACCTTAACAAAATGACTAGTCAAAAGAGCTACGAAAAAAGTAAAAATATACGAAATTAATAAGACAGCTTCGAGTGGCTTCAATATTAATGTAACCGTTTATATTGAAAGTTAGAACATTGCATTCCTTACTCACTATAATCGTATATAAATATAACTATATCGCTTTTAAATTTTAATTCCACCCCATCTAGCAATTAAGTCATTAAAAAATTAAGTCCGCGATTACTGTTCCGTAATACATAAGGCGAGTACCTTCGTAAAGGCATTACAAAGTTTAATTTGTGTAGTTAAGGGGCTGTTACGTGGCTTGCTTTAGATCGGATATTTTGATCTTCGTGTTATGAATTTGGTTAATCTTTTGATTTATTCTAGAGCTGAATGGTTCGCAAATAAATAGAGAATGCAAAAAAGTTAGTTCTAAAATTTTGCGAATTAAATTACTTTGTGTTTTTTTGCCAGTTCGTAGCCCGGTAAATATACCTCAGAAATATAAAAAAATATACTTATACATAGGTATATAATTTTTTTGCGAATTAAATTACTTTGTGTTTTTATTCTTGGCCAGATCGTAGTAGCTAATTAGCTCTTTTCCATTTTTTTTTTTCTATTCTCTTCCTAGCCTAAAATAAATTAATTGTTTGTTTTATAAATACGTTTCATGAATATTGTGTACATGAAATTTACATACTATCCATATGTATAGTACCTAGTAGGATTACAAGCTAGTTTGTTAATTATGAAATAGTTTGGGCTTATGACAACCCGCAAAACGGATATACCCGTCAATAAGGATTATCAAGTATTGTTTCAAACGTGATGTCATCATGGAGTTTCATATTAATATGTACAGTATATTAACGATACACGAAAAACATAAATTCTGCATTTTCATAAAAGTTTTCATACCGAACACCTACGACTAACAGCTAAGACGAAAAACTATTTTGAAAAATAATATTATATTGACTCTACATTTTTAACGTGGGCGTCAAAAATATTATTTTTTATAATTCAATGTACAGATTTTTTGCATATAATCGCTAGGGAGAAAACAGTAGCTCAAGAAAAGAAGCATACTTTCAAAACTTTAATACAGCCAACTTTATTCAAATAATATCCATCTAAATATTAAATACTTTAGTATGAAAACTTCTTTATTTTAGCTTATTATATCATTGACAAATACTGATTTACTAAACTTAAATACATTTATTAACATCCGTAATTAAAGTCCTTCAAAGTTAACAAATGAAAAAATTCAAATAATCATTTTGTATTCTAAGAAGTAACTAATAAACAACTGTATCAAACAAATATCATTGTTGAAGCCTTTTCCGATAATTTTATTATATTGTCTATTATAAGAAATGTATTTTCTCATATTATTTCATTAGTCCACGTCCTTACAACTAATTATAAGAACAATATTGTTTCATTATTTTGCTCCACTGGCTTCAGCCTTGGTGACTTACTCAAAGAATTTATAAATATTAATGAAAGACGTGGAATTTGTAGAGAAATGTTACTTAAATAAAATTTGTTTTTTTATTTGGGTTTTAAACTTTATAAGCATTATAATTAAATATGTATCCTATCCTACTAATATTATAAATACGAAAGTTTGTGAGGATGGATGTACCTATGTGTATACTACGAACCGATTACAATGAAATTTAGCACACATATACAGGGTAACTTGGATTAACACATAAGATAGGTTTTATCCCGGAAATCCCGCGGGGGGAAAGCTAGTTTACAATATATTTGGAAATTAGAAATATTGATACTAAAGAAACGTAGCAAAAATATTGCCATCATCATTCAAGATATTATTATATTATTATACAACCAGCTACCGTTATTTCGCAAGATAACATGAACTCAATGTTTATTCAATAAGGGGTTAAAAAAATAATTTTTATAATACTAAGTATTTCCTATCTATATATGAATTGAAACCAACTACGTTCAAACTAATTTATGACAAAAGCCCTTCTAAAAACTCCATCAGTTCTATAATTAAAAACTAAGTTCCAGTATATTTATAACCAGTATACCCATCTTGAACTAGCGCACGATCCATAAAAGTGGCAGCTAATTAAACTAAACATATTGAAAGTTTCCAGTTATATTAGTTGTGGGTAAGTGAAAACCCCAATCTAATTTTTGCCGAGTAAACAGTGATGTCGACGAACGGCTGACGGCTCATTAAACTTTGTAATTGGCTTGGGTGCTATGTAGGGCGAATGCAAAAACCCTGCTGCATTATCTTGTATAGCTATAGCACAGATACTATACTAGCTATAGTATTATATAATCTGTGATATAGAATTAATGATAATAAATAAGGTTGGTATATGGCTAGATTGTGTGTTTTGTTGTGTTTTTTTTTTCGAATTGATCTTGTGTGTTCTTAATTTAAATAAATAGATAAAGCTTAGTATTATAATAGTATATCTGTGGTGGTTATAATATGCTACACGTAATTGGCTTGGCAATGTTGTTGATTCTTGGAAGTAAAATTGTACAATAGCTTTATAAAAGATATTAATTAAACATTAAGTAAGTCGAATCGATCTAGGAAATACCGACGTAATACGTTTTCGTTTTAATTTTAAGCTATTGCATAGCTTCTATCGCGGGCCTTGAGCGCGGGGACCGAATCCAGAAATTCCGTAACGAAAAAACCTCACGCTCCCCACTCCGACGGGCGCGGAGGTGTGGCTTGAAGGCATAGCATGCAATAGCTTTACCGCGGCAGTCCCCGAGTGCCACACGTCTTTTTTATTTATTTAATACATGGGTATATTATTATTTTGACTACGTTGTCTGCTATTATAATAGTTATAAACTAATAATATTGCGATACATCCAAAAACCCTATGTGAGCAGTTTTCTGATTTTACAGTTTTGTGTGATATTTTATAACATTAGGTACTGATCCTTGATTTCCCACTAGCGGACAAAAGCCCCGCTCTCCATTTATTTCTTCCGGAATCCTGATGAAATTCTTTACAAAAAGTTTTAAATACTGAAACGAGTAAAGCATTGCAAACAACAATCTACACTACAGGCGTATACAAAATAAACCAATACAAGAACCCACAAACTCAGTACATTACACACTTGAATACAAAACTTTCATTCTTGGAAACTCCCGGATTCCTCTAACTTTAATTACTGAAGACTTTGCACTCGGGTTCAGATAAAATTGCATTCTCCAGCGAGATTGCTTTAAAATTGATAATGTGGGTAATGCAACAGATGTTTCTTAGCGAATACCTAGTGTAATGATTTTTATTTCTTACACGTAGGTATGCTATGTACTGTGTGAACGTACCATGTAATACCTATAGTAGGAAAGTACCTATTTAATTTCTTACGTATGCTTTATAATTGTGTGAACGTACCATGTAATACAGTATGTATTTAATTATTTACGAAAGTTTTTGTATCAAAATGGAAGCATATTATTTTTTTGTCAACATGCTTAAAATGTTTTGTCTCCGTTACCGAGAGGGATAATTTGTTGTGATTTATCGTAGTGTTGACAACATGAAACACTACATTAATAAACAACGTTAATTGAAAATTTTATTTGTTTGTAAACTCTTCCTTTATTACGTCATCGATCTCCTTAAGTGACATTCCATTTGAAAATAAGTAAATATTTACAAAATATAGTAAATATAGATATTTTAAAAAAAACAAATATAAACACGTAATGAAGAATACAGTTTTCACAATAACACTAGCCGTAATCTAGTAAAAAGTTTCTGACAAACTCTTAAACTTATTTAACTAATTACTCTCCGATTTCAATATTAAAAATCTAATTAGAATCGTTTTTCACAGATCAGGAACAGGAATGTTTTCGATCCAAGTTTCATTATCAGTTATAGTATATCAGAACTGACTTTGTTCGATTGTTTAAGAAATTTCATTAAACTACGTACTAACTTTGACTACTCTAGATTCCGCTATGATTTAATTTGAATCAATTCACTGGCTTTTTATCGTAATTGAAATTTTCTATTGGCAATAACTTGGCTTTAAAAAGAGTACTTCTTAATTTTTAACGAGGAAATTGGATCCGATTTGTGTGGGGATATTTTAAGCGGGAAGTTTTTAGGTGGATAGATTGTGGATGGTAATATTCTTATTTTATTGAAACTTTATACGGCTTCTTCAACAAAACGTTATTTTTTAATCTTTCCTTGAATACATTTCAGCTATGTGTTTTTACAATATGAGCTTTACTCCCTATCAAGCCTCTCTATAAATCAAATTAATCAAGGTAGTCGGATTTGATGAAATTTAATTCAGCAAACCCGCAAATTATAGATATTATTTCCAACCATAAATGATAACATGTCTTCATTCCGAACACACGCCAACAAAATATGATACACATCTTCAATATCTTGAGGAAATGGTTACTATACTGTTGCCAATGTCAATTCATGCCGGCATTTAACGGATTGATATACCGAATTATTGATTTTGTATTATGAAGCCCCGTTCCCCGTAGTGGGGAAAAAATCTTTATTGACAACTAGCTTGCCCGCGGCTTCGCCCGTTGTGTCTAGAATCTAATAAAGTATGTATTAAAATCAATTATACTCCTCTTCAATCACTCTATCTGTTAAAAAAATCCGTTGGATGGTTTTAAAGATTTAAGCATACATAGGGACATAGGGACAGAGAAAGCGACTTTGTCTTAGAATATGAACCTTAGACTCTGAACTATGTAGTTAATGTTAATAATATGTATAGGCCAAATTCAATTAACATGTGATTCACAGATCGATTTTTTTAAGTACACAGGTGTTAGTCACAAGTCAGTTCTATGCTCTGTGATACTGATGCCTTCGACAGGAATCGAACTTTAGACATCTAAGTAATTGCTCCAGGATTAACCACTGAACCATAGCAGTGAAATATATTTAGCGACCTTAATTATTATTATCTTCAATTTCTCTAATATATTTTTCTTTCTTTTCAGAATCTTAAGAATCAAATCATGACAACGAACGTGTGGGTTGAACAGGTACGTAACATTTTCTTTCTAATTAATGTTTTCTTATTAATATTATAATCGTTATGAATATATTCATAAAAACGTCTAAATATTTATAGATAATTAACGTTATATACAGTGACTTTGAGATACAAGATATTGACTATTAATACTAATTTCTTAACTTAATTAAGATTTGTTAAAGTCGGCTCAATATTTTTTTATTTAGTTCGCGAATGGAAGAATGTTACTTTTTATATTACTTTATATGCGATGATTGGATTATCATGAAATACCTACATTATAATGAAGCTTTTAAATCATTCAAAAAAGGATTCGAGATACAAGTTCCTTTCTTTAAATACACATTACAAGAATTACGCGTAAGCAAGAAAACTACAAACATTTCTCACACAACATATTTATCATACGCCATTAGTTTCCAATATACAGCATAGAGATATCTTTCAAATTCCGCAGCAAATAAAGTCATTTAGAAAAGTCAGAATGTCAAAGCGGCCCGTGACTAGCGTTTGACAAATGACTAAAGGCCCTGCAAAAAAGGACGGCACGGACCCCCGTCAATAACAACTTGACTAATAGAACTGCAATATATCCAGTGTGTTTTTTAATAGATTTATCTTGGCAATTGAGGAAACAATTTCAGTGACATCTGAAATTTTAGCTTTGAATATAAAAAGTGAATTCCCGTGTCCGCTAGTGGAGTAGGGGGCAGATTCATTATGCATACATCTGTTTAACAGATCGATTTTCTTTTAGGGACAAGTATGTGATCAAACTTCTGTGTCCTGCCAGACCGAGACATTTTTTTTTCTTCGTCTCCACCGGGAATCGAACCCGTCCTGGTCCCTAGGTTCTACGCTCACGCGTCAACCAGCTAGTTTAGTAGCTTTGAATATATATACAAGATATATTTGAATATATATATAAGAAGTAAAAGGCAAAAGTTATGGTAATGATGAAAGAATTACGCTTTCGCACTCTACTTTCTCTTCCAGAAAAGCTTATAATGGTACAGAAGAGATAATACGGATAATTCTAGAAGAATAACTGTTGGCAATATCTCAGAAGGGTAAGGGCTAGATAATAATCGATCGTGAAGAAATGTGCGTGTCCCATTAACTAACTTGGGTTTTCACTCTCACTTCCCATGTACCCATGTCACGTCTGTATTAAGTCTTTTTATCGAAAGTACTTCTAAAAGACATTCCTTAAAACTTGTAGCGATTCGTTTATTAAACTTAGTTGGAGTTTATTGTTTCACAAACTTTGTTGGAGTGCAGAGGTCTGTACTTGGTAACATTTAGCCGAACTGTGGAATTCATCTTGATGTATTTGTTATTGGGGTTTTTACTTTCTATTGGTATTTATATATTTCATATACTTAAAGAAGAAGTTTATTTGAAGTTGATTTACATTAGTATTATTTAGAGATTTCGTCTATTTTAGGAAGAACGTGTTTTGGAAGTGGTTCAAACTTTGAGGTTCGGTTCTTTGGCTATTCTGGTAACAGGAAAATGTTTTCAATTACCTCGTCAAATGATATTAATTGTACACCAAAAATAAAAATTCTTATATTAATACGGCAGTATTAGATTAGCATGATTTAGAGGCTGAATTCAATACGCTAAGGTAGTTTGACCTACTATATTGAATACATTTTTAATTAATTTTATTACAACAATAATTTCTATACAAGATCACTCTGCTTATACAGCTTTTTAAACAATTAAATTATTACGCCGTTACAATTACTCAACCCTTAAAATAAAAAGAAAACATCACAAAATAATTTCAAAAGTTCTCAGCTATACAAAGAATAAATAAAACCCAATGCACATCAACTTCAGCACGAATCGTAATAACAAAT
>CAJQZM010042421.1:1650-11713 GCA_907164665.1 Colias nastes | reverse complement strand
TACTGTTTAACTTAGAATAATTTACTTGAACAAATAATATAAAAAACCATGTATTTACTGTTTAACTTAGAATAATTTACTTGAACACTATAAATGTAAAACTTTGTAAAACTATATATTTAATTAAGGAAATAAAAAGGCTTTTTTATTTATTTATTTTTTATTAACTCACCTAACAAGTACACAGATTCGCCTGTTTGTACTAATTGTTCGAGGTGGTCCCGAATGATGCAATTATTAAAAATAAGGCTGTCGTGAGTCGCTCCGCCATATGTTGCATCTACATGTATTATGTTCAAATCTGCATCTGTGAACTGCAAAAAGAATTATTTTACAACTATTTTTATGTGGCTGTTCTAATGAATGTTATAAAAAATATAGGTACTAGCAGCGTCCTGTGATTTATAGGTACTGCTTAGTTCATGATCCTATGGAATTGGTCCAAATTTCATTAAATCGATTTTCTGTGGTTCAAGTGTGAAAGCGTATACAGACATTATTATATCAGGCTTACCATTTGTACATTTCTTGCATGATATCCTTTGCGACAGTAGTATCGTTCTTCATGGCAAGTTGGTCTCACCATTGTCACAAAAGTCCCATCTACACATCCTATTACCCCAGGAATACTGAATTTCTCATAGAATCTGCAATAAGAAATAAAAAAAATCATTAAATATTTTTCATTAACATGATAGGTAAATTTAGGTAGGTACACAAACCTTGTTTTGAGTCTCAGTCTTTCTTCAGAATTTTGGGGAAATCTTATGTATTTTTTTAATATACTTGGATGGCTTAGGGCTTCTATGACCTCGTGGATACTACGAGATGCTGATGGCTGCGACACAAACGAATTTATGTGTTTTCCACATATCCTTTGATAGCTCCCAGTCGCAAAGAAAGAAAGTGCGCATAACAACTGAAAAAAAATGAATGAAATTTCTTGAAACTATCAAAATAAAAGGTACTTAATCTGGGAAACCATCCATATTTAAATCAAAGTCGGTTAATAACTCAAAACGTTTTTAAAGAAACCATAAGGGAAATAAACTTTGGACTTTAACATAGGGTACCTACCACTTGAAAGGGTGACATCATAAAAAATAAGCGGGGATTAGATGACGTTATCGTTAGTGGTTCTATGTTCTATGCGAGGAAGTTATGTTACCTACCTACATAATGGAATGTTTTACAGAGATATGGGAAAGTTATCCCAATATTCACACGGGATCGAGACTTCCGCAGATGAAATCACGGGACCGATGACTAGTAACTTGACGATTGTAACAGTAACTTTTCATGACATTATGCGTACACATATAAAGCACTTAGATACATACCTTGACTCTAGCAGTTAATCCTCTTCGTCGACGTTGAGGTTTTTTAACTAAAACTTTAATGTCTTCCATCACTTGAGAAACTAGTTCTTCCGATAAACGGTAGCATTCAACAAAATTTTTATTTCGATTAATAATTTGCATTTCTCGAATGCTGGTACTTTGCCGGCGAGTTTCTATTATATCCACAGCATTTGCTTCTCGTATTATAGCATTTAATATAAAATAACGCGCCATTTTAGTAAAAAAATATATAAAATTTGTATCAAATTTGTTCCACAACCGCTAACTCACTCATGAACTCGGCAACTAATAGACGAGTGAATTGCTGACAGGTGAATTCGTATTTGTAAACACTCGAACTCGACGTTCGAGGTGTAAAATTACCTTACAGAATGCCGAATTCATACTATAAACGTCAAAAGTACTCACTTAGCACAGTTCGCCTCGTCGCCGCTCTCGACGATGTGGCGCCACTAGTACTGTCGAGTTTTACAGAATACGAAATCGAAAACTCACCGCGGATTCCGCGTTCGAGTTTTTATAATAACCTTACAGAATAGCACTGCAGCTTTGCGATTCAAGATAATGGAAACGTATTATATAATAGTGAAATCACTACGTAGTGTTAAACAAAGTCGCTTTCTCTGTCCCTATGTCCCTTTATATGCTAAATCTTTAAAACTACGCAACGGATTTTGATGCGGTTTTTTAATAGATAGAGTGATTCAAAAGGATGGTTTTAAAATATAATTTATTTGTTTATTTATAACACTTTATTGCACAAACATAATTAGGACAAAAATAACATTAATACAAAAGAAAGGCATAATTTGTACAAGAGGCGGCCTTATTGCTAAGCAGCAATCTCTACCAGGCAACCTGAATTTATTAGGTTTTAGACAAGACGACGAAACCGCGGCGGAAAGGTAGTACTGAATAAGACAGAATTAACCCTATGTCTATGTTACATGAGCGGCAGCAGCTTTTTTTGCATTTACAAAGTTATGGAGTTGTTGTAAGCAGTTTTAAATCTTTGAACAAATTACAAGATTTTCAAGAAAATGGGTAAGATTGAACGATAATTACATACATAAATAAAATATTGGTACGCATAGTACCTATTATATTATTTGTGGTTACGCTTTGGCTAAAATAAAAGATACGCATTAAACAAAAATGCTCTATTCCAAAACTCTCAGATATTTTAATATAATATATTAAAACTCGCTTTATACCACTTCATTTTCCAGTTGCAACGCTTTACGTTAAAATTACATTTTGTTTTATTCGTTAAAAGTCTCTTAGAAGTTAATAAGTAAATACGGCTATTTATTGAATACCTACCTTTTTATTAGTTACTAGATAATATTAACCATACAGTCTACACACATTAAAATTGCACGGTTTCATTTCTTAGAATGAAACCTAGCGCTTCTCAGTAACATGTCACAGGTCTTAAAGCTCATTATAGGATCACTTATAACAAACGAGGTCAATGTGGTACAGGTTAACTCTGTCATTTATTAACGTTGAATTTTACGCGACTTTGTTCCTTTAAACAATATTAACAGGGGTGGTTTTTGGATGTATAAACTAACTTAAAAACTACCTATATGGAATGTGGAATTGGTAGCAACCCTGTAGTAACACATGTCATCTCCGAAAATTATACACGGCTCTGAAAAAAATGGCTAATCAACGCTAACATAAGGTTGTATACCTTTAGTGTAACCGTTGTAAATCGCCATATAGACTAAACAGGCTTCAAAACAAAAATCTATTAAATGATTAAGTCTATTAGGAACAATTGGACCTTAACAAAATGACTAGTCAAAAGAGCTACGAAAAAAGTAAAAATATACGAAATTAATAAGACAGCTTCGAGTGGCTTCAATATTAATGTAACCGTTTATATTGAAAGTTAGAACATTGCATTCCTTACTCACTATAATCGTATATAAATATAACTATATCGCTTTTAAATTTTAATTCCACCCCATCTAGCAATTAAGTCATTAAAAAATTAAGTCCGCGATTACTGTTCCGTAATACATAAGGCGAGTACCTTCGTAAAGGCATTACAAAGTTTAATTTGTGTAGTTAAGGGGCTGTTACGCGGCTTGCTTTAGATCGGATATTTTGATCTTCGTGTTATGAATTTGGTTAATCTTTTGATTTATTCTAGAGCTGAATGGTTCGCAAATAAATAGAGAATGCAAAAAAGTTAGTTCTAAAATTTTGCGAATTAAATTACTTTGTGTTTTTTTGCCAGTTCGTAGCCCGGTAAATATACCTCAGAAATATAAAAAAATATACTTATACATAGGTATATAATTTTTTTGCGAATTAAATTACTTTGTGTTTTTATTCTTGGCCAGATCGTAGTTGCTAATTAGCTCTTTTCCATTTTTTTTTTCTATTCTCTTCCTAGCCTAAAATAAATTAATTGTTTGTTTTATAAATACGTTTCATGAATATTGTGTACATGAAATTTACATACTATCCATATGTATAGTACCTAGTAGGATTACAAGCTAGTTTGTTAATTATGAAATAGTTTGGGCTTATGACAACCCGCAAAACGGATATACCCGTCAATAAGGATTATCAAGTATTGTTTCAAACGTGATGTCATCATGGAGTTTCATATTAATATGTACAGTATATTAACGATACACGAAAAACATAAATTCTGCATTTTCATAAAAGTTTTCATACCGAACACCTACGACTAACAGCTAAGACGAAAAACTATTTTGAAAAATAATATTATATTGACTCTACATTTTTAACGTGGGCGTCAAAAATATTATTTTTTATAATTCAATGTACAGATTTTTTGCATATAATCGCTAGGGAGAAAACAGTAGCTCAAGAAAAGAAGCATACTTTCAAAACTTTAATACAGCCAACTTTATTCAAATAATATCCATCTAAATATTAAATACTTTAGTATGAAAACTTCTTTATTTTAGCTTATTATATCATTGACAAATACTGATTTACTAAACTTAAATACATTTATTAACATCCGTAATTAAAGTCCTTCAAAGTTAACAAATGAAAAAATTCAAATAATCATTTTGTATTCTAAGAAGTAACTAATAAACAACTGTATCAAACAAATATCATTGTTGAAGCCTTTTCCGATAATTTTATTATATTGTCTATTATAAGAAATGTATTTTCTCATATTATTTCATTAGTCCACGTCCTTACAACTAATTATAAGAACAATATTGTTTCATTATTTTGCTCCACTGGCTTCAGCCTTGGTGACTTACTCAAAGAATTTATAAATATTAATGAAAGACGTGGAATTTGTAGAGAAATGTTACTTAAATAAAATTTGTTTTTTTATTTGGGTTTTAAACTTTATAAGCATTATAATTAAATATGTATCCTATCCTACTAATATTATAAATACGAAAGTTTGTGAGGATGGATGTACCTATGTGTATACTACGAACCGATTACAATGAAATTTAGCACACATATACAGGGTAACTTGGATTAACACATAAGATAGGTTTTATCCCGGAAATCCCGCGGGGGGAAAGCTAGTTTACAATATATTTGGAAATTAGAAATATTGATACTAAAGAAACGTAGCAAAAATATTGCCATCATCATTCAAGATATTATTATATTATTATACAACCAGCTACCGTTATTTCGCAAGATAACATGAACTCAATGTTTATTCAATAAGGGGTTAAAAAAATAATTTTTATAATACTAAGTATTTCCTATCTATATATGAATTGAAACCAACTACGTTCAAACTAATTTATGACAAAAGCCCTTCTAAAAACTCCATCAGTTCTATAATTAAAAACTAAGTTCCAGTATATTTATAACCAGTATACCCATCTTGAACTAGCGCACGATCCATAAAAGTGGCAGCTAATTAAACTAAACATATTGAAAGTTTCCAGTTATATTAGTTGTGGGTAAGTGAAAACCCCAATCTAATTTTTGCCGAGTAAACAGTGATGTCGACGAACGGCTGACGGCTCATTAAACTTTGTAATTGGCTTGGGTGCTATGTAGGGCGAATGCAAAAACCCTGCTGCATTATCTTGTATAGCTATAGCACAGATACTATACTAGCTATAGTATTATATAATCTGTGATATAGAATTAATGATAATAAATAAGGTTGGTATATGGCTAGATTGTGTGTTTTGTTGTGTTTTTTTTTTCGAATTGATCTTGTGTGTTCTTAATTTAAATAAATAGATAAAGCTTAGTATTATAATAGTATATCTGTGGTGGTTATAATATGCTACACGTAATTGGCTTGGCAATGTTGTTGATTCTTGGAAGTAAAATTGTACAATAGCTTTATAAAAGATATTAATTAAACATTAAGTAAGTCGAATCGATCTAGGAAATACCGACGTAATACGTTTTCGTTTTAATTTTAAGCTATTGCATAGCTTCTATCGCGGGCCTTGAGCGCGGGGACCGAATCCAGAAATTCCGTAACGAAAAAACCTCACGCTCCCCACTCCGACGGGCGCGGAGGTGTGGCTTGAAGGCATAGCATGCAATAGCTTTACCGCGGCAGTCCCCGAGTGCCACACGTCTTTTTTATTTATTTAATACATGGGTATATTATTATTTTGACTACGTTGTCTGCTATTATAATAGTTATAAACTAATAATATTGCGATACATCCAAAAACCCTATGTGAGCAGTTTTCTGATTTTACAGTTTTGTGTGATATTTTATAACATTAGGTACTGATCCTTGATTTCCCACTAGCGGACAAAAGCCCCGCTCTCCATTTATTTCTTCCGGAATCCTGATGAAATTCTTTACAAAAAGTTTTAAATACTGAAACGAGTAAAGCATTGCAAACAACAATCTACACTACAGGCGTATACAAAATAAACCAATACAAGAACCCACAAACTCAGTACATTACACACTTGAATACAAAACTTTCATTCTTGGAAACTCCCGGATTCCTCTAACTTTAATTACTGAAGACTTTGCACTCGGGTTCAGATAAAATTGCATTCTCCAGCGAGATTGCTTTAAAATTGATAATGTGGGTAATGCAACAGATGTTTCTTAGCGAATACCTAGTGTAATGATTTTTATTTCTTACACGTAGGTATGCTATGTACTGTGTGAACGTACCATGTAATACCTATAGTAGGAAAGTACCTATTTAATTTCTTACGTATGCTTTATAATTGTGTGAACGTACCATGTAATACAGTATGTATTTAATTATTTACGAAAGTTTTTGTATCAAAATGGAAGCATATTATTTTTTTGTCAACATGCTTAAAATGTTTTGTCTCCGTTACCGAGAGGGATAATTTGTTGTGATTTATCGTAGTGTTGACAACATGAAACACTACATTAATAAACAACGTTAATTGAAAATTTTATTTGTTTGTAAACTCTTCCTTTATTACGTCATCGATCTCCTTAAGTGACATTCCATTTGAAAATAAGTAAATATTTACAAAATATAGTAAATATAGATATTTAAAAAAAAACAAATATAAACACGTAATGAAGAATACAGTTTTCACAATAACACTAGCCGTAATCTAGTAAAAAGTTTCTGACAAACTCTTAAACTTATTTAACTAATTACTCTCCGATTTCAATATTAAAAATCTAATTAGAATCGTTTTTCACAGATCAGGAACAGGAATGTTTTCGATCCAAGTTTCATTATCAGTTATAGTATATCAGAACTGACTTTGTTCGATTGTTTAAGAAATTTCATTAAACTACGTACTAACTTTGACTACTCTAGATTCCGCTATGATTTAATTTGAATCAATTCACTGGCTTTTTATCGTAATTGAAATTTTCTATTGGCAATAACTTGGCTTTAAAAAGAGTACTTCTTAATTTTTAACGAGGAAATTGGATCCGATTTGTGTGGGGATATTTTAAGCGGGAAGTTTTTAGGTGGATAGATTGTGGATGGTAATATTCTTATTTTATTGAAACTTTATACGGCTTCTTCAACAAAACGTTATTTTTTAATCTTTCCTTGAATACATTTCAGCTATGTGTTTTTACAATATGAGCTTTACTCCCTATCAAGCCTCTCTATAAATCAAATTAATCAAGGTAGTCGGATTTGATGAAATTTAATTCAGCAAACCCGCAAATTATAGATATTATTTCCAACCATAAATGATAACATGTCTTCATTCCGAACACACGCCAACAAAATATGATACACATCTTCAATATCTTGAGGAAATGGTTACTATACTGTTGCCAATGTCAATTCATGCCGGCATTTAACGGATTGATATACCGAATTATTGATTTTGTATTATGAAGCCCCGTTCCCCGTAGTGGGGAAAAAATCTTTATTGACAACTAGCTTGCCCGCGGCTTCGCCCGTTGTGTCTAGAATCTAATAAAGTATGTATTAAAATCAATTATACTCCTCTTCAATCACTCTATCTGTTAAAAAAATCCGTTGGATGGTTTTAAAGATTTAAGCATACATAGGGACATAGGGACAGAGAAAGCGACTTTGTCTTAGAATATGAACCTTAGACTCTGAACTATGTAGTTAATGTTAATAATATGTATAGGCCAAATTCAATTAACATGTGATTCACAGATCGATTTTTTTAAGTACACAGGTGTTAGTCACAAGTCAGTTCTATGCTCTGTGATACTGATGCCTTCGACAGGAATCGAACTTTAGACATCTAAGTAATTGCTCCAGGATTAACCACTGAACCATAGCAGTGAAATATATTTAGCGACCTTAATTATTATTATCTTCAATTTCTCTAATATATTTTTCTTTCTTTTCAGAATCTTAAGAATCAAATCATGACAACGAACGTGTGGGTTGAACAGGTACGTAACATTTTCTTTCTAATTAATGTTTTCTTATTAATATTATAATCGTTATGAATATATTCATAAAAACGTCTAAATATTTATAGATAATTAACGTTATATACAGTGACTTTGAGATACAAGATATTGACTATTAATACTAATTTCTTAACTTAATTAAGATTTGTTAAAGTCGGCTCAATATTTTTTTATTTAGTTCGCGAATGGAAGAATGTTACTTTTTATATTACTTTATATGCGATGATTGGATTATCATGAAATACCTACATTATAATGAAGCTTTTAAATCATTCAAAAAAGGATTCGAGATACAAGTTCCTTTCTTTAAATACACATTACAAGAATTACGCGTAAGCAAGAAAACTACAAACATTTCTCACACAACATATTTATCATACGCCATTAGTTTCCAATATACAGCATAGAGATATCTTTCAAATTCCGCAGCAAATAAAGTCATTTAGAAAAGTCAGAATGTCAAAGCGGCCCGTGACTAGCGTTTGACAAATGACTAAAGGCCCTGCAAAAAAGGACGGCACGGACCCCCGTCAATAACAACTTGACTAATAGAACTGCAATATATCCAGTGTGTTTTTTAATAGATTTATCTTGGCAATTGAGGAAACAATTTCAGTGACATCTGAAATTTTAGCTTTGAATATAAAAAGTGAATTCCCGTGTCCGCTAGTGGAGTAGGGGGCAGATTCATTATGCATACATCTGTTTAACAGATCGATTTTCTTTTAGGGACAAGTATGTGATCAAACTTCTGTGTCCTGCCAGACCGAGACATTTTTTTTTCTTCGTCTCCACCGGGAATCGAACCCGTCCTGGTCCCTAGGTTCTACGCTCACGCGTCAACCAGCTAGTTTAGTAGCTTTGAATATATATACAAGATATATTTGAATATATATATAAGAAGTAAAAGGCAAAAGTTATGGTAATGATGAAAGAATTACGCTTTCGCACTCTACTTTCTCTTCCAGAAAAGCTTATAATGGTACAGAAGAGATAATACGGATAATTCTAGAAGAATAACTGTTGGCAATATCTCAGAAGGGTAAGGGCTAGATAATAATCGATCGTGAAGAAATGTGCGTGTCCCATTAACTAACTTGGGTTTTCACTCTCACTTCCCATGTACCCATGTCACGTCTGTATTAAGTCTTTTTATCGAAAGTACTTCTAAAAGACATTCCTTAAAACTTGTAGCGATTCGTTTATTAAACTAAGTTGGAGTTTATTGTTTCACAAACTTTGTTGGAGTGCAGAGGTCTGTACTTGGTAACATTTAGCCGAACTGTGGAATTCATCTTGATGTATTTGTTATTGGGGTTTTTACTTTCTATTGGTATTTATATATTTCATATACTTAAAGAAGAAGTTTATTTGAAGTTGATTTACATTAGTATTATTTAGAGATTTCGTCTATTTTAGGAAGAACGTGTTTTGGAAGTGGTTCAAACTTTGAGGTTCGGTTCTTTGGCTATTCTGGTAACAGGAAAATGTTTTCAATTACCTCGTCAAATGATATTAATTGTACACCAAAAATAAAAATTCTTATATTAATACGGCAGTATTAGATTAGCATGATTTAGAGGCTGAATTCAATACGCTAAGGTAGTTTGACCTACTATATTGAATACATTTTTAATTAATTTTATTACAACAATAATTTCTATACAAGATCACTCTGCTTATACAGCTTTTTAAACAATTAAATTATTACGCCGTTACAATTACTCAACCCTTAAAATAAAAAGAAAACATCACAAAATAATTTCAAAAGTTCTCAGCTATACAAAGAATAAATAAAACCCAATGCACATCAACTTCAGCACGAATCGTAATAACAAAT